>VOMN01094669.1:0-13032 GCA_014899125.1 Orchestia grillus
GGAATTATATCCCCCCTCTCGGTGGGAGGAATTATATCCCCCCTCTGTGGGGGGAATAATATCCCCCCTCTCTGTGGGGGGAATAATGTGATATTCCTCCAGAGGAGGAAGATTATTCCCCCCACAGAGGAGGGGAAAGGTGCGTTAATTCCCCCCACAGAGGGGAAAGGTTCGTTTATTCGCTCCACAGGGGAGGGGAAAGGTGCGCTTATTCTCCCTACAGGAGAGGGGAAAGGTGAAATTATTCCCCCCACAGAGGAGGGGAAAGGTGAGATTATGCCCCCCACAGAGGAGGGGAGAGGTGANGAGAGGTGAGATTATGCCCCCCACAGAGGAGGGGAAAGGTGAGATTATGCCCCCCACAGAGGAGGGGAAAGGTGAGATTATTCCCCCCACAGAGGAGGGGAAAAGTGAGATCATTCCCCCACAAAGGAGGGGGAATGTGGGCCCATCCCCTCACAGAGGGGGCGAGTGGGGAGGAAGGTGAATCTGTTCCCCTCCCCAGAGGGAGAGAAACTGACCCACAACGCCTCCCTTCCACCCTCCCCCNCCTCACCGGTTCAGATCTGTATTCACCATAATATTTGCGGGTGGCGTTGGCGAAGTATCTGGGGACGTAGCGCTCCAGCACCGCCAGCGTCACCGGCCACTCCTCCAGCAGTCCCACCACCGCATAACTCTTCTCGACGTTCTGCTGCGCCATCGCCAGGGCCTCTTCGCTGCCGAACTTTCTGCCAAAGCCCAAAGAAATCCGAGTTATTTAGGCACCCTTTGTGCCATTTTGTGAAAGCTAATTATATCTCATCTTTTCACTATTGAACATCATGTAAACTATTAAAGTATGAATTACTGCATTTTTAAGAGACCCTCGTAAAATTAGTTGTTAGTTAACGTGTGTTTAAGGCACTAGTGGTTGGCAAGCAGTGTTGTAAAACCCTGCGAGTGTTGTAAAACTGGTATCCCGAACCAATAAAATGGAAAGATGGTTTTATTACTTTCATTCTCCAACTTCATGAGTATTTTCCAATACTTAGTATTCAAATTTTATTTCCCCTGTATTAGCATTACTCTAATTGTAGTAACCTATATTTTTGCAAATTGGCTAGAAATGCGTTTTAGTTGTTACCCGAGTCCATTTAGTATAAAAACTGCCGAGTTTGGAAAGAATGAATCAGCTCTGTGTTCGTGACAGACGCACGCGCAGAGGAATTCATCTTGTATCGTTATCAGTCATCGAAATTTTTAACAAAATGGCGGTACACCGACACTAATCCAACCACGTTTTTCCATAAATTAAAAAGGTCTTTATTTCGACCGGAGACCTAGCGATGGGGTTGTTGGTTGGTGCGTACTCGCTCTGGCAATCATACCACGACATAATTTGCGATGTAGTTTAACACTAGTGTTGTAAAATTAAATGCCCATTATTCGAAAATTGCAGAACTCGATTTTGTTGAGATTTATGAATAAAATGCTTTTCCTATATGGTATTTTCTCTCATATCAAATTGAGTTTACTCCAAGAACCGATCTCGTACGTGATATAAGTTTGCCAATTTTCAAAAGTACGAATATATTCTCCAGGGAAGTTATTAATCAATGACGATAATATATCAAAACATTTCCTCAATAATTTTTTTCAACACGTGTCTATGTCCTTGTTTCAGTTTCAGACATAAACTCGAAACCTCCTCGTTCGAGGAGCTTTAGCCTCATCAGTCACGCATCGCTGTTCTATTTAGGCATAAAAAATCCAAAGAACCATTAATTCCAACACGTTTTACCGTTGGGTTTTTAAATGCCTTACAACTACTGGAGTGGTGGGGGATGTGAGGAATGTGTGGTTTAAACTTCTTTTTTCAAGGGAGGGACTGGCTTCTCAGAGTACTCACGAGCATTGGGGGTGGTGGCCGCAGAAGAACTCGACCGTGTGTCCGAAGTGAGTTCGACCTGCGGCGTAGCGACACTCCCGGTCAGATGGGTTGCTGAGGCACACCTCGATGCTCTGCAAGGAGTCCCATATCAACAGACTAGAACCTCATCTGTTCTCTGATATTGATAATCAAACCCTAAAAAGCCTTTTCTTATACTTATAGCTCTGCAACACGCACCCGTCACATGGTCATATCAAATGAAAAGAAACTCGACTGCTGTAAGCTTGATATTCAAATGGTAAAAAGTCTTTTCTTGTACCTTGAGCATATCGATGCCCTGCTACCCCGCGCTCGCCTCCTATCAAAAGAAAACTATCTCCACTGGTGTGGCCATGGTAATCAAGCCCCAGAAAGCCTTCTATTACCATTCCTTAACGTATAGTTGGGACATAATTTCACTGAGAGAAGAACAGAAAACAGCGTTAAAGACTCACGAGTGCGACGAGGGCATTCGCAACTACGCGAAAAAGAGGGAATTTAAAGGAAAAAACATTCAAGTTGAACAAAACAAAGCTTCGAATCAACTAGTGTTGTTCCTGTGGTGGGGACAGATTGAATTTAAAAACAATTCGAACTAATTTATCCTATGAATATTAATGATGGAAGTTCAAGCTCGAAAATTTTTCGGACGAGGCGACGGTTTTAGTTAACAATAAAGCACACCGCACATAATAGTTTGACAAGGCTTATTTAGAACAAATTACCTCACATCTATGAGGTACTCTTAGTAATTTACTTGCAGGATGTCCACAATTTAATTATGGAAATTAAAATGGACCGTAAAATAGGTCTTGTCCGAGAGTGGAACCAGACTGAAAATAAATTTTTGGAACCAGTGATGTTTTGTGATGTACCTTTATAGCCTCTTTGCTCGACGGAGCAGGTGCACGTATGGTAGTGTGAAATATTCGAGAGAATATAATAATGAAGAAATTTGATATTATGCACCGTGGATGCTTTGTATACCATATTTCACATATATTTTCCTTATTAAAGTTAGAATGAAAACCAATCATGACGTTGAATTTCAGATGAGAAAGTTGAAGTATTTTTAGGGTTATCTTCAGTTTTATATTCTTCTTATGTGATGAAAAATTTATTCTGGTTTAAACAGAAAATAACATCGCCGTTAATAATAATCCCCAAATTTTAAAGCAAGCCATTTTCTCGGACATGGAATGAATAATTTCAATTTCTATATGAAATCTAGCTTAAAATTCGTCTTTAGGTAAAAATAGAATCACCCGTTCTGCAGCCATTCAACTTGGCTCTTTAATTCCTGCCGCACACAGAACTTCACAGTATAAAATCCTTTGTAATTTTTCATCTGAGTGAGAGAAGTCTCACGCACGGAAGAGTTCATCGTAATTTCTGTAGAACTATAAATGAGTCTTCATCGTAGAATCGAGAGCATCATTGATGACAAACATGCAGAGGTCGAAATGGAAACCCTAGAGTTTAGGAACACTCTTACTACCAAAACTACATGCATTTTTTTAGTAAGTGTTCTGCCAAACATTCTACCCAAAGTTTTGTCAACTGTATGCCTTCAATATCCCAATTCCGAACCAACCTTTTTTAGGAAGCTTCTCTTGGGCAGGCTGAGCTCAGGAAATTGGGTGTGGCGCTCGACCACCTGGTAGGGGGCCCGCACCCTGTAGAAGAGGGAGACTGCGCGGTCCACCGGCTCCCTGACCACCCCGATGTGAATTGGCTGCTGGCCACCGTACCTGAGGAAAACGCACGAAATTGTCAACTCCTTTAGGACCAGTCACTGGGTCGGGTTTTGTGACTAAACAGGCATGTCTGACGCCCATAATAAATTAAAAGATAAAAGGTAGGCATGTTATCTGGTGTTTCGGAAAGTTCGTGTAAATTTTTAAATGAAGGAAAAAGGTCAATAAATATAAGCCATTACATTTTTAGTCAACCAAATAAGAACCATTTTGTTGCACAACGCGTCTCAATCTTTCCTTTGGCTTGAAAATCAACACGCTCGTAATGGATTAAGGCAAATATCTCTCCCAAAGAGAGTTATCCACAAATATCATTAAACCTAAGCCAACTACCTCTATAATGTTGATTAATGATTTAGTAAACTACAAATTACCAAATAGAAGTGAAAAAAATTGAAAAATTTCTATACACAAATTATGGTACGCTAAGGGGAAGGCATTGGGTGTAACCGATGGACTCAACACCATCCATCTACAAAATAACTTGTTTTTCTGACTTCGAGAATTCGCGCAGTCAGTTTGCGGTTAGAAAGTCATTTTTTCGGATGTTCTTTGCCTCTTTATATAGTTTTTGAAGTTAAGCAAAGCCTAAGAAGGCCTCCGAAACACCAACTAAATATTACAATACAGTGAAATCGATGAATGTTTTTTTCAATTCTCTTCATCACGAACAAAAATTATCTTAACCCTTTGTAGCACGAACAACTTTAGCATGAAAGAAATAGTTTTACCTTATGAAGATTACAATTGGTGCGTCCAATATAAAATATGAAGATTACAATTAAAACGTATTGTAATATTTATTTTCACGAGTATGTGCAATTTATGGCAAAATGCGGTTACAAAAAGTAGCTGTGTTGTTCGACCTGATCTCATACTCTGAAGTAGATCTGCGCGAGTCTAAGCAAAAACCTAGAATTAACAAATTATATTTTTTTTTGCAATAATTTGGAATGTAAACAAACTTCGAGTACGAACAGGATGAAAACGGAAGAATTGACAGTGGATTTCGAGAATAGTTTGCAAAAACGAAACAGAATGTGTCACGCCTGATACCATCGTCCAATCAGAAATCGAGCTTGACATTGGGCTGTGATGGGAAAGATCTGGCCCAAATATATACATAAAAACAAATATTTACTTTTTCACTATTTTGGCTGCCTCATAGCATAATTGAAGTATAAATACTACGTCTGAATAGTTGCGTAAATTTAGGCTCATTGATAAAAATCTTGGATAATAGGGTACTGCCGTACCTTTTTATAACTTGTTTAGTACGTACTGGTAAAATCTGAGGCAGCAGTTATCGTGCCTTCATTTTCTTCTTGTCTATTAGAACAACCAAGTCGATGAAACAAAGTTGCCGTTCATTCTTCCGAAGGTTTATCATTTTTTAAATCAATTACACTTTTCTCTAGGTCTGAATCTTTTATGGTCTGGAATTTCTTCGAAGTATAGTGCCACGATTTAGCTTTCTTTAATGGTGCTCTTCACCCTCGTAAACGATTTGCTATCTCCCCCTACTGCAACCGTGTGGTATGAAATTAATAAACACACAGGGGTTTTAAAGTACGTGACTTTTTCAAAATATTTGGAAGAAATCGGAACCGATGCTACTGTACATAGCACCTATAACAACCAAGGTCCCTCATTCAACTCCAGCTTAAAGAATTTTTATTTTTATTTCAGATTCTGTACTCGCTAATTTTGATCTAAATCTAGAAGTGGGAGGTTGCATTCCGCGGGGCTTTTAAAAGAAACTATGGGAGAACTCACTTGTCAAAATCAAAATAAGCGAAGGAGTGCACTAGAGCGGTGGGTCCAACGAGCTGTGCTGTCTTGTTCACAATGCGGGCCTGCTCACAAGAAGATCTTCAGTCCAACGCGGAGACAGGTGCGCTTTAGTAATTTTAAAATCAACATGTTTGTAACTAAAGGTGATCGGTCTCCATTGAATAACTCCGAATGACAATTATTGTATTCACGTACAGTATGTCTTAATTTATATTCGTAACGTTTTGGAATGAACTTTCTAAAAGAACACGTTTTAGTGACAAAAAAAATCCTAGATGGAAGAAATTTGTCATGCTTTACATCTTTCCGTACTGCTGATGAATGCGTAAAATGAAGAACGTTAGATATATTTGAAATGAACACTAAATAAAATATTCAAACAGCGCATCCGTGATTTGATTCTACGAGAAATCTAGAATTTCATTCGCTTGTGCGAACTTTAAATTTACTTTAAACTGCGATCATTAATGTTTCACCTCAAAATTAATCCCAAAAATTCAAAAATTGAGTTCAGATTGTACGAGGATTCAGTTCTCTTGCTTGAATGATCGGTACTCGCTGTGGATACTCACAATTTCCTTTTAGTACTGATTATGAAAAAAGCATGAATGCAAAAATGAACAGGAAACACAGATTTTATTTTATGAATTAGACTTCAGATTGCATGAATGATGCCGAACTCTGCATTGAAGGGCATATAAATATGAACTCAGATTAAGAATTTAATTCATTATGAAAGCAATTCAAAGCATGTCGTACGCATAAACACAGTGCTAGACCACTCGGCTAACACAAATGTTTATCAATCGACCTGCCTACTTTTCGGAAATACTGTTCTCATTTTCCAAGCGGAACAACAGGAACCAGTTTCACTTTTTCGCCGGAGCATCCATAATTATGTATTATTTTAGCGACCTAAGCGCGAATATTGTCATAGGGTAGCTGATCATTCACCGCCAGGGCAGCGAAAAAGTTAAGACTGAGGAGCTGATACGAGTATGATGATTGCGGGTCCCACCTTCACATCATCCTTTTCGATGTGCACAATGAGGGTTTTCTGAGGAGGCTCAGTGATGAGTTTGAAATGGTTTTCTTTCTTGAGGAAGCCTAAGAGATGCTTCATGGAGGACGCTCCGCTCTGCAGGATTGGAGTGTAGAGCAGCCGGTCTGGATTCCCGTGTCCAGTGACGTTCAGAGGAGGACCAAAAGGTTCCAGCTAAAGACAATAAGGCTCAGCAATTAGGTATCATTGTCCCAGACTTTTCCTTGAACTTTATTGAATTAATAACAATGCGATGCGACTGCTCCAGCTGGAAAAAACTCATTGTATAGCTTCTCGGAAGATAAAACACGACATACTGGAAAAAAGTGGCACATCAGTGTAGACCAGGACGTGGTACCCGAACTGTTATAATTTCACGGTTTCTGTATATTCATCATAAGTGTAAAGGTTTACCTTTATTCAATTTCTTGAATTTTTACTTGATTCACATTTTAATCATCCATTTTAAAGACAAAAAATGCCACTGAATATCATAAATAACACGTGCAACTCACCAAAAAAGTATTAACTTTAGAAAAACTTAATAATTTCTGTTTGAAACAACACACGTGTTGCAAACTTATTTAATTTTGTATTTAAGAATGTGCGAATAAAAAAAAATTATGCTACACGTTTCTCAAGTCACCTCAAGTCAATTCGAGCGCCGAAAAGGGAATTTGAGACATTTTTTCAATTATCTGACACACAACATCAAGGTATTACCCTTGCAACTTGCTTGCCATTTCCACTTGATGAATATGAACTTCTTCAAACTTCAAACAGAATTCGCAATATCACAAAACGTGGCCACATGTCACGAAAAGTACATTAGATTTACAAAATGTTGCAAATAATTTTTTGTCGAGACAATACGTGTTTTTGACTCGCCCAATTTTGGATTTAAATACTGTACAATTAAAAATCGTTCATGTAATATACATATCTCAGTTATGCAAGTTTCTTAAGGAGAAGAAAAATGGAATGGAAGAAAACAATATTTTGTGATTTTATGGCAAGATACGTAAGGGCCATACAATTTTTTGCCGTATTTTTTTATTTGATTTGGATTTCAACCGAACTTGAGAGAGATTCAAGCACACGTACTGATGTAGACCACGAAGACTACAAGCACATCACGAAGACCACAAGCGCATTACGAAAAACTTTCCACATATTGCATGAATTGAAGAGAATTTGAGTTGTGAAGTTTTCTGAAACAGGCACATGTTGCAATAATCTAGATTCTCAGCTTAGAATGTGAAACTGAAGAGTATTTCCTAATTCCTCAACAGTTCATAGGAATACAGGGGAAAATTTGAAAACTGAAGAACCATCATTTCTTAACCATTTTGAAGACAATTATGAGGGAGAAAACACGTCATCGCATGTTCACTTGATAAATCACAATTCAATCAAACTTGGTATATTCGTAAATATACTTTAGATCACGAAAAGTACCTGCAAATTACGAGAAATCCAAAAAATTAACAAAATTAACAAAAGGTCAAGGAAAGTGTTCGTTCGAAACAAAAGGTCAAGGAAAGTGTTCGTTCGAAACAAAAGGTTAAGGATAGCGTTTGTTCGAAAAAAGGCATTTTTATGTTCACTAGTTTTTTCACTTGATATATTGTGCAAGTGAAAATCTTTCGCGTAATGTCTAGATTAGACAGGAGTGAATTAAATTTAGTAAAGAAAAAAATTGAATCCGAGGAAACAATGTTAGGATTTTTCATGGAACAATTTTCTTTAGAAGTAGAAACTTCCAAAGAACCATGAAATATACTTAGGGAATTGCAAACAGGTCATCTTACGCACATTTGAAAGTAATACTTAGGAGACGATATGTCAAATCTCAGGCTTGTTTGTAATTATTATGAGTGTGTTTTACTCATTAAAATTAGTAACGATGCTCATAAATGTTATCATTAACATAAGAATAAGTAAAAGTAGTGGTGGTAGTGGTAGTGATAAAAAGAGCAGAGCTGCAGTAACGGAAACCATCTCGCATTGAAAGAGAAGGAACCACTTAGTACGGACTCAGGATAACGGGGACTCTATGCACAAGGTGTGTTCCCACACAGGATTCCCTGCGCATAGAAACAATAAGTTGAGGGAAGAGGAATAACGATGAAGAATAGTCAACGAAGAAGGCATGAAAATGGAAAGAAGCAAAGTGAGTACGAAAGACAGAAGTCCCGAAGGCCTGTCTATAGCTGAGGTAACCTAACAGTGACCCCCTGGGTACGCTAGTCCCCATATATATATATATATACATACATATATTATACTTATGTATAAATATATACATAAGCTATATATATATCCCATGCTATATAATTATATATATATAGCATGATATAGACAATCCTAACTGGCCCAACCCTGTCCCCTATCGCCTATCCTATGCTTCCTGAGGGGCCATTAGCATTAACAGTCAGACGAATGTAAGCATATAATTTAGAACATATGTACTGTATATACATGATCTATTCAACGTATCTTTTCGCTGTGCATTGAATTATAAAACTAAAAACAGTAGCGTGTAGATCCTCATGTTCATGAACGAAAGTTAGCACTGTATGGTAAAAAGTAACTATTATAATGACACTAATGCCTATAATAATAATCTGAATAATATTTATGTAATTACAATATATAATGAAATAGCGAATTTAGACGTTTAAATTCAATCTATTTTTTTAAAATACAGTTCCTCAACAACAAGTTGGCATGCAATTTCTCAATCAAAATAAATTTGTAAATCAGAAACAAGTTGCATGAGGGAAAAGTGAAATTACATTATTTTATTAGTGGAAGCAATGAAACTAGGAAGCAAGAATTCTCTGCAAAACGAAGTAATTGTAAAAAATGACTTTTTCGGTTTTTACTCTTCGGGACTCGGCTGCGACGATTTATTTTATTCGCGAGCTTTCAAAAGACTGTCGTTCGTCGTCGCGCAACCATGACTAAATAGAAATAAACTCGGCGCAACCGAAGATACATTTTTTTAAAACGTTTGACCAGAATTTCTAAGAAGGTTAGCGTCGTTGCAGCCTCGCAATATTAGCTTCTCGTTGCAATAAGGCAGAACGTTTAAATTCAAGAATAACAAATTTAATCTACAAGCCGGTCAGAAATCTGGTAGGATTTGAGATGATAGCGAAATAGACACGCAAGCCACAAATTCGTGAATTGCAAGTTATCAGCTCTAAAGAATTTTCATATATTACAAACATCATGAATTAAAATCTCGTTAATAACAGCGCTCTAGGCTGCACAGGCTGCAATGATTCACTCGAGAGCTCCGGTGCACAAGCAAACAACGTTCATTGCGAAGGGTAATATATTTAGGTTTTTACAGGTAAAGAGAACTTACATTCTATCATAATGCATGATTGCTTTAGCATTTCTAGCTGCGGTGTAACCATTTTCTTCAGCACTTATACTAAGAGCTAGCAATGGGAAAGCGGGGAAATTTTCCCATGGGGAATTTTGGCGCTCGAGTTGTGATTTACAGAAAAGAAACCCCAACTGCCATACATGGCTTCATTTACGACGATGACTGAGCAGCAATTCAACAGTCCGAGAGCACCATGCGAACTTGACCGCTTGTCAAGTTTACAAGATAAAGTTACCGTTATTTGTACACGTTTGCCTAAGAACCTTGAGCGGTATACTTTGTTTCAAAATTTTGGAAGTACCATAGATAAAATGCCATTATTTTTTATGATTAAACGCAAATAAATAGTACTATTGAAACAAAAGTCAAAGGAAATTTTGTAGAAAAGAGGAAATTGCTGGAGAGAAGAGCTACTAACGAATATAAATTTCTCTCGAGTGATAGTTACTGCAGCATGGCAAACAGAATGTACCATAACTGCATGGCGAACAAAATGTACTGCAATTCTATTTACAATGGGGTTACTTGCCAAGCTTTCACAACTGATAAGAATACGTAAGTAACTTAATAACGAACGCCATCAGGAGCTATGCACTGCGCTACCGGCAGTATCATAGCACAAGTTCAGTAAAATCCTCTGCTTACACAGGCAGACAGGATGGGTCGAAATAACTCATTACAAAATTTTTAATCACTACAACCAGTTTCAATGCAATGAATTTTACTTCAACTGGTACTTAGAATATTTTATTCCTATTCCAATTAACATATTCAGCAAGAGAATATGAATTGTTTATCGATATTAAAATTTTTTAATTTCATTTTTGGCATTAGGACGAACGGGGTGTGTTGTCCGATGCCTCTTTCTAGTGTTAAAACAGGGCAAAATAAGAAAGAAGTGTGTCCATTTTTGAACAAGTTTTACCTGAAAACAAAATTAGTGGTGAATATAATTTCTGTTAATTATATAATTCTCTTCTGTTTATAACATAATTCTGTTAATTTACGGTACGCCCAAGGATACTTTCTAGCTCCCATATCATAAAAATTTGATGTGAAAGGTTGGTGGCTAAGCATAATTTCGGTAGGTGAATCATAAAGGGGTGGTGGTCATATTTGTAAATAAGAATCAATGCTTTGCCAGAAAGACGATTAAAAACCGGGACAGGGTGACACAAAGTGGAACGATAAATTTTGATGACTAATTAAGTCACGGGAGGAAAAAATACCACTTTTGTTTCGTGAAACAATGATTCATAAATAGTGAAAAAATTGGGATTCACTTTCTCACCGGAGGAGGGGGGACGGGACGCACGGGGGGCCTGGGCTTGGGGGTGAGGACAATGTCTTCCGTTTCCCTCCACTGTGATCCTGGAAAATGAAAATTACATTGAAATGTATTCACCTTTTACCCCCTTTGGGTGAAAGAAATATGAATTTTGCGAATAAAATCGGTATCAACGACTGAAAGAGTATGATGAATTCTTTATTCCTGTATGATGAGACGTATTCTATGAGATAGCGAAAATCTATCTTCACCCTTAGTAATAGGAAGATTCTATGTTTATAACACACCCTTATTGAACAATTAAAATGCATTTTGCAGCTGCTTCGCATGCAGCTCAAGCAAAAATTTCAGCCTACATCTCTTTGTTTCTGACTCCTAAACACAAGTACTTTCCTACAACAACCCGTAATATGTTGCGTTGAAAATCGGTCGCATATGACGGTTTGAAGATGAGACACTTTCAATGGAGAAAGTTATCCAGCGGGACGTAAGGCAACTTTGCACTTATTTATTCAAGTATGCGTACATGCATTGAGTATAATGAACCAATTGAGTGCTGAAGTATAATACATTTCTTGAATACAGTGCACTATTTTAGTACACTGCACAACTTGATTTTACTGCACTATATGGGTAGGGGAACATGTTATACCTAGTACCCCAAGTATGCGCACAGACCTAGCATTGTTTCCAGAACTACCTTCAGAGACACTTAAAATCAACTCTAGAGCTGAGATTTATAAAGCCAAAAGTACAAGTTTCCCTGCCCTACTTGACCGCACCATCATTCACGGCTTCTAGCCGTTGCATTGAGTTGTCTATAACATGTGTTTTGTACGATTTTCACATTCGAGTTGTGTTAACTTGTAGGCCATTTTCAACGAGACTTTAGGCACAACCCTTTTTTGTGGCCGTGATGCATCTACAGGTCAGTATGAATACGCCAAAAAAGTTCGATGTACGCGAACAAACAGCGAACTTTCTTCTTGGAAGCGCTTTCCTTACAAAACGTCAGTGCGTCGAAATAAGAAGTCGCTGTTTAAGTGCTTGCACACAGACCTTCCACATGGACATCGCACAGGGCCCGCTCGGCCATTCAAGATCGTTTAACCGCACATTTTTGCCCATCTAAGCACCTCACGTGCACACGCGGTCTTCCTGACCGAGGAGCTCAACTTTCCACCTCTTTTAAACCTTCATGATCAGGCGCGCTCTTCTCACCGACCCTAAATCGTCCACGTAAAACTTTCCCATGTGTCGACCGTACGCGCGTCGTTGGCGCGAGCGCCTTTTCATTGGTGTTACTCGAGCCAGGCACACGAGCACGGACATGAATCACGCGACTACCGAAAGGAATCCTTTGTCTGTGATGCAGACTTGCCACAATTGGAATGTCGTCCGGTCGATCTAGCGGTCCCGGTTCTACTCTGCTTGCAGGGGGGCTCTGGATTGTTTTGAACTTCGAGATTGTGACGAGCGTCGCTACAGGCTCAGGGGGCGCAGGTGTCTCTTTCTCCCACATATGGCGGAAGTTGAGCACTTCCATGGCTATATGTTAGCTCAACCTATTATTTTGTTTAACATAGATGGATTCCATTGAGGCCGTTGGTCCGTATTGGATAGTATGAATGTGAAGTTAATATCAATAAATTACTCATTTTGCTTGCAGGAGTCTTCAAGGGATACGAATATTAATTCAATAGTTCCTCTCTGTAATGCGCGATTGTATTACAAAAATACGGTTAGCTTCCTTTCATACGGTTAGCCTTACTTACCTCATGTCTGAATTATATTACCAGGCTTCGATTTATAGTCAAAAGCCAATGTGTTCCAATATTT
>VOMN01094670.1:0-20793 GCA_014899125.1 Orchestia grillus
ACCACTTGTTCGTGCCTTTGCCACGATGATTCCGGCAAATTCTGGAAGATGAATCATTTGTTCGTGGTCTTTGAAGAGCGAATAGAAGAGGCAAATGTGTGTGTAATTTTGAAGATGTGTAATTTTAGATTTGCTTATGGTGAAGTTATGGTATTCCATTTTCTAGATTTTGACAGAAACACAATAGACATGAAGCCACAGATTGCTTCAAGCTTTCACGTTGGTTAATTCCGAGGATGTCTGGTAGCCCAACTAGCAGAATAACGTGCCTTCGTCGTGGAGTAGAACATTCTTCTATCTGTGTAGATGCCGTCACGTCCACTTGTGTGTTATTATAGTTCATGCTTGTCTAAGTACCCTTCGTGCTAACACCGAGTAATATGGCCATTTTAGACAGGATATTATAGTACAACTAGGTGAACATTTTTCTCTTATCCAAGAGCAGAAAGTGTCTCAATCTGTGGTGTATTGTACGAATGTCTACACAAAATGTCCTTCTAAATACTTCTTGCACTAATACCTAATAATCAAAATTCTTCATCTGATGGAACAACTAAACAAGTCCTTCCCAATCCCTCTGTTGCAGAACATGCCTTTACCTGCATTGCATTATACCCACGCGATATGCCTGTTTAAATATCCCTCTCACTACCACCTCATTATTATACCATTTCAGACAACATCTGACAGTACGACTAGACAAACACGTACCTTTCATCCTGTAGCAGAACATGCCTGTACCTGCTTTATATTATACCTACACAAGACGCCTGTCTGAACATCCCTTGCACTAACAACATCCTGGTATGATGTTGCGTTCCAGGCGGACATGGAGCCCCTGGAAGGAGATTCGCCCCTGCCGCGGGTGATGGGAGGACCAGTTCGCCACCGCCGTCAGGCCGACGGTGACGCGTCCGTGCCGCTCTTTGGTGAGTTGCAAACTTTGTAGTTCATCGTATTAGCAAAGGTTTACTTTCCCTCGTAAAAGTCATGATAAAAAAAGGAAAATGTGAATTGTTACTACATGGGAAGTGGTGGGGTTCACAATGAGCAGTAAGAACTGACGACTCTCGGCACAAATACAGTGAAGAATTGTAAATCAGAAACTCAGAGTTTTGAATCAAATCTGGTATAATAAAGATAAAATTATGCACCGTAAGTATAACATGAGTTAAAATCGTAGGTATGGCTCCCAGACCATGATGACTATTATTGGTGTCGGAATTGTGCAGTATGAAAAAGTAAATTTGCACCCTCACTCATTCTCTTATTCAATTTACTGCACAGTTAATCTAAATTTAGTATCCTAATACATCGACTGCTCTTGCATAGATTTTTCATCTACATCTCCAATAACTACTACAAGTTTGTTTAATTCTTTCGAACTCTTAGCTTTGTTTTAAGCATCAACATCGTTAGATTATCAGTAAAAATGCACAGGCGTTCGAAGAAGAATCGATGCCACGGTTGATTCGCTGATGCGTTACGCGCAGGCCTGCGACCGCGATTCCCGACCAAACATCGACCGTGATCGACCCCCCTTGACTCAGTGCACCGACTCGAGCTGCTACAAAGCTTGTTTCTAAAAAGCTTACAGACTTCCTGGCACAGATTAATGAAGGTGTAGAACATGAATAGAAAGAGCGCACGCTTGAAATGATTAACGAATGCAGTTCTCAGATATGGCTGAAATTTAGGCCAGAATGAGCGACTAGCTTTTGAAGAAGTGTAGTTTTTACGGGACGAATTGTATAAAGACGATAGTCAGGTCATGATGAGACGGCTGATTAATTTTCAAAGAAAACATTCACGACAGATTGACCTCTCATCACTGTGGGCATTAGCAGATACAATTTTGGGAGTAAACTAGAAGCCATGAAGATTTCATACCTTTCCAACTAAAGAGTTTTAAGATTAAGTTACTCATGTCTGAAGTATTTGCTCGGTAAAATTTCATATGCAGTTTTTGTTGACATAAATTACTTTGTTGTTCAAAATTGGATTTGCTATAGAATTGTGACATAATGCAAAGCAGACAAAAGATTTGAAAACATAGGCTTCATCTTTTTCTCGCCTGTATGTTCAGTGTGTAAGAAAGCCGACTTCTTAAAAATTGAACATTTCAGTAGGTGGTACCAGCGCAAGAGCGACGGATGACGCAAGGGAGTTACCCTACTTTACATAATTCCAAGGCTCACCTTAATTTAGTGTTTTTACTTTGCATGAAGCAAATGTAAACAGTATAGTATCAAATACTTCGTAACAACTGCTATTTGAAGCTTTCGAATCCTACGTAAAATCTTCTTTTGTCGAAACCAAAACTCTGATTCTGTTATTAATCCGTTCCGTTTAAGGTCACGTACCATTAGTTCACCAAAAATATTGCGAAATACTACTAATTCTTATTAAGAACGTATTATGTTCAGCCACCTCCAAGAATTTGTACGCTTGCCAAAGAAAGGTGATGTACTTCGATTAAAATGCAATACCCAGAAAATACATTAGCTAAATAATACTTTCACCTTTCATTGCGGTCATATGGAAATGCAAAATTAAAATTTTGAACTCAAAAAACTAGAAAATGAGTAAAAGCGTCTAGTTTAATACGGAATACGTGTAATGATAATTCAATTAATACGCGTTATTCTGTATCATTACTCACGAGAACTTTGGCAAACAAGAGAAGCTCAAATGGAAGAGAAATTCAAAGTGAGCATCTTTAGAATTTGTCACAGACCAACTTGGAACACATCGTTGGCACACCTATTGTCTCCATTGTATGAAGAAACCAAGCATTTCACTGAAATTGAATTAGCACCTTTACCATTGCCCACATTGACGTTTGCCTTTGCGTGTGAAGTACTTATTCGATATACTCTCTAGTTAATAAGATTGTCAGCGATGTTTCTGTCTTCACACTCAGCGCCAGTTTTAACCAAGGAGCATTCTGCAACACGTCAACAATCCCTGACACCAACACCTAATTACTCTTCTTTTCTAAGTAAACTGACATCCAAGTCTAGAAGACTCGGAAACTTCGCACAAGTAATTATAAATGAAACCTCAACTCGAAAAGCTTTCAGAACTGCGACTCCTAAATACCCGTTACTTTTTTCTGCACGTGATTTTCACGTTTCAGTCGTAAATGACTTTTCTATTTCGGACGAAAGCCGCAACACTTTTGACGACCCTTGCGTGGTCGGTCGGACTCATGACGTAGACTGCGATCTCAGCAGCACGCTCAATGCGTCGCTCAGAGGCTCTTCCTCAGGTCCGATGGACCTCCGTCCAAATCCCGTTTTTATGGCCGGTTTTAGCGACTCTGCAAATCGTGATAACCAGTCCATTTTATCGCATGAGAAAATCGATGTTGCCCTAAATAACGTACAAGATGGAAATAAAACTTCAGAGAACGAAGTTAATAAAACTGCCCCAAAAAACGGGATAGCCACTCTACCTGTTGATTTTACCTCGCTTGAAAAAGGGGCTAGTGCACAGTACTTGTCTACACCCTCATCTCCTGCTCTGCCTCTGACACAAATCTTTCAGTCTACAGTTCAGTTCAGTAGTGATGCGAATGCTTCGTCAGCTGACAAAGCAAACGCTAGCATAGCCGATCTGGTGACAATTTCTGCTGCAAATGCAAATCTTAACAATGAAACAACTCCTCCGTTGGAAATAATTTCTCTGGTAGGCACTTTTCCATCATTAAGAGCAGCTTCAGATGAAACTCCATCTTTTTCTGACGTTACTTTTTCCTCCATCGACACAACTTTGCGACGTGAAGCCCCGAATTCACCAGTTGGAAAAATTTCTACTTTTTTCACGACCAGCTCATCAATTGAAGAAGGTATTTCTACATTTGTTAGAAAGTCACCGTTCGTAACAATTCCTTCTTCAAAAACATTTTCCGATTCTACTGCGTACAAAATTGCTACAACATTAAATGATGTACAAGATATTATTACTCCATTATCAGAAAGAACTGATTCATCCGAAAGAATTTCACCTCACTGGGTATCTACATCTGAATCCCCGGCAAAAGCCACTCTGCCATTAGAACCATTTTCAACTTCATCCGGAATAAATCCTACAGAACTCGCAACTGTTCTACCGACCGAAATACCTTCATCTCAAACCCGAGCAAATTTTCAACAACCTGAAACAATTTCATCTCAACCTGGAACAGATTTTCCGACGCATGAAATTAATTCTTATTCATTTGAAACATCCACCTTACCACATTCAACAATTCAACAACCTAAGCCAACGTCTTCACTGTATTCTACAACTATTCTATCTGTTACTTCAGCGCATGAAAGCTCATCTTTCTCGGCTGAAACCAATTCGCCACCACCTGAAGTTACTCCGTCCCTTTCTGGAGGATCTTCTCCAGTTTCAGAAACAACTTCATTTCTAGAAAAATCATCTCCACTATTGATTACAACCCCCACTCTATATCCCGAGAAATATTTTTCGCCTTTTCAACAAACTTTATGGCTTAAAACAACTGCTACACCACCGGCAAAAGCAACTTCTCACATTTCAGCAGAAACTTCTCTGTCACTTGAAACGATTTTCCTACAACCTTCATTGACTTCACCGCTTGGAACTGCTTCGGTAGCTTTGGAAGCAAGTATTCCACTTCCTGAAATAACTTTTCAGCCCTTGGGAGAGACTTTAGGACCCCTCGAAGAAACTGATCCGATGGTAGAAAAGACTGATTTCTCACATGGAGCCTCTCCTGTGTCATTAGAAACATCGGCTCCGCTGCCTGAGGAAACTTTTTTGCCCCATGAAGTAACTTCGACATTGTCCTTAAAAACAACAGCCACTCAGTCTGCAAAAGCATCTTCATTTGGCACAACTGTGTCTTCATTTGAAGCAACTACTTTCCCATCAGCCGCAACACCTCAGGGATTAGGAGCAGCTTCATTCCCAGTTGATAAAAAGAGCAGTTATTCGCCAGCTGCAGAAGCTGATTCATCATTTTCAAACATGACTTCACAACCTGAGGAGACTTTTCTTCCACTCGACACAATTTCTTCAACATCTGAAACACCTACCACAACACATGAAAAACAATCTGTACCACTAGGAGCTACTATCCTATCTAAAAAAACTACAGAGCAGCCTGGTAAGACGACTTCTTTGCATCTTGGAGAATCTTCCATGCCTTTCGAAAAAAATGCTCATACACCTGAAAAACCATCAGATAAAGCAACCTTTGTGCCATTGGAAACAAGTACTTTCTCTTCTGAAATGATTTCTTCTTTCGGAATCACTTCTTTGCCACCTGAACAGACTTCTGGCCCGCTTGGAACAACTTCACTGCAATTTGAAACAACAACTGCACCATCTGTTAGTAGTTTGCCTGAGAGAGCAACGAGTTCTCCAAGATTTGAAATTACTACTCCACCTCCCGAGGAAACTTTTCCCCTTCAATCAGCTTCGCAACTGTTTGAAATATCAACTGAGTCGGCTGATAAAAATTTGTCTTCAACAGCAACAATTTCTCCACGATTGCAAATAACGACTCCGAATCTCGATGAGATGTCTTCACCTCATGGCACAATTTCAGTTGCAAGTTCAACAACTCTACGACATTCCGAGTCTTCTCCAAGTGAGACTACCATCCAGCCCTTCGAAGCAGCCAATCGAAAACCCACAACAATTTCTCCGTCATTCTGGACAACTTCTTTACAATCGGGAAAATATTTTCCAACACTTGAAACCACTTTTAGGTTACTTAGAACAGCAACTCCGCCCTCTATATCGTTTTTTGCACCTGAAACGACCCCAGTAACTTCTGAAATAATTACTCCACTAGAAACAACGTTTGTCCCGTTTGAAGGAACCACTCTGCAATCAGACATCACTACCCCACTTGAATTATCTTCAGAGCAATTTGAAATGATGACTGCATTACCTGAAGCTTCGTCTTCACCGCTCGAAACTACTTTTATCAATTTAGAAACAACTAATTCGCCTACAGAAATAACTTCTTCATTCGGAACTTATCCAAAACTTGCAAATACTTCAATCGGAGTAACCTTTGTGTCGTTCGAAGCGACTGTTAAACCGCCTATTGCAACTGTTCCACCAATTTTAGCGACCATTATCCCATCTCTTGAAAAGACTTCTGTGCCATTTCAAACTTTTAATTCATTATTCGGAACTTCTTCTTTACCACCAACAACTTCTCTGTCCTTTGGAGTAACTTCTCTGCCGTTTAAACCAACTTCTCTCCCATTTGAAGAAACTTCTTTGCCGTTTAAACCAACTTCTCTGCCATTTGATCTAACTTCTCAGCCATTTAAACCAACTTCTCAGCCATTTGAACCAACTCCTGTTCCATTCGAACCAACTTCTCTGCCATTTGCACCAACTTCTCTGCCATTTGAAACAACTCTGCCATTTGAAACAACTTCTGAGCTAGAAAAGTCTACTGCCCTGTCATCTGAGGGAACTCCATCACTCTCAGCGACAACTTCCTCAGCATTTGGAGCAATTACCTCCCTACATGAGAAAAAATCTCCACCGATGAATACATCTCCAGCAACTGTAAAAACTACTACTCAACCTTCTGAAACAAATTCTTCCCCATCACGAATGACTCCACCATTTGAATCAAGTACTACGTCCCCTTCATTGACTTCTGATTTGTCTTCACCACTTCTAGAAACGATATTTCCCTTATTTGAAGCTACTTCTTCTCCTCTCACAACCTCTTTACCTTTAGAAATCATTTCTACGTCATTTCAAACAACCTTTTTTCAACCTGAAGGCACTACCCTGCCATTTCACACAACTTTTGTATCACTAGGGAATTTTCCATCCAATAGTCCTCCTCCGAGTCATCCACCTTCACCATTTGATGATCGTCCACCATTCGATCCTTCTCGACCATATGAAGCTCATCCACCATTTGGAACTCCTCCACCATTTATTGCTCTAACACCCGAGGAAATTTTTACCCCGTACGGAACTCCATCAGTTGAAGATTCACCTTTACCTGTAACTTACCCATCATTCTTTACTCACCCGCCATTTGAAACTTTCTCCTCCAATACGGACATTCCTTTTTTTCAATATTCATCAATTGACACATTAAAAAATGAAACTCATCCAACAACTCAATCATTTCCGTCGTTTTATGTTTCCCCACCACCAGATACGTCTTCACCAAATGCAACTTACCCACCGCTTGTAACTTCCTCACAATTTTTAACTTTCCCATCACTTGTAACCTCACCCAATATCACTTTTCCACCAATGGTTACTTCGCCAGGCGATGCTTACTATTTTGTAGGAACATCAATTTCAGAAGCAGATGAAGGTAATGTTGACGGCTCGGGTTCTACTGTTACTGAGCCCTTCTATGTGCATGAAACTTCATTTAAGAGTTTATCGGACTCACCATATGAGCCTACGGAAGCACCTCTCAGTACTTCAACTTTATACTATACTCCTTTATTGCCTGATAAAATTTCTACTTGGTCTACCCCAAAACCCTCAGAAAATGAACTCTCCAACACCATAATTCCTTCTGCAAACCCGTCGACATTTGTGGGACCTGGTCCAGATCAAGTTAGTACAGAATCAGCCGAAGTTCAGTACACTACAAATGGAGAAAACAATGGAATATCTGTACAGCCCACTATGCCCACGACACTGGCCGAAGAGAAGGCTCCTACGTCGACGCCCATGAATGTTGAGGAAGATATAACTCCTACCAGTTCCCTCGAAGGTTCTAAAATTACTACTGCTACTATACCGATTACTGACTCTGCGGAAGATAATTTCATAGAACTGAATGAAGTGGCTCAACACACTACTCCAAGCCTCTCACCTGTTCCTGAGGTCCCTACTGAACCAGGTATACCTGTTTCGGAAGACTTCGCTCGAGCAACAATGAGCACTTTCCATCCTGAACTGTCTACTACCAGAAGTCCGGAAAATCCAATGCATATAACTGAAGCCTTTACTATCCAAAGCACTTCTATAGAGTACGAAAACCAAAGCACCGATAGACCAAGTTCGACTAACGAAACTACAGCTCAAACCACATCTAACGACGATAATAGAGCTGCAACCGTTATGTCAATAACAGAGATGCTTCTGAATGACATCACAACGCAATCAAATCCTATACCAACTCTTCCAAAAACTACTTTAGCAGAAGCTAAATCCGTTCCCGATCCGCCAACAACCCAAATGGCATCTGCAACACATTCCTCAGCTCCTGAGAGTGAAATACCAAGGGTTACTGCAAAACCGGACCAGGATCATGCAGATCGACCTGTAACTGAACCCGTAGAGTTGGATGCGTTAACTACGCTAAGAGCACCAGACACGTCGTCTCCAGAGTCGACGTCTGCGAAAACCAGCACAAGTCTCATCCTTGATCCTGCGAACCAACCTGCCACTGTGCCCACGCAGTTATCTACATCAACAAGTATACCTCAAATGATCACGACGCCGACCTCTTCTCCAGTTTCATCTGCTCCTTCTGCTTCATCTCTAAAGCCGCCCGTGTCTGACTTCCCCGAGTCCAGAGTCAGTCCAACCTTAAGGCCCATTCCAACCCCAGCTCTGAGACCGACCCCCGCCGCATCAACGCACCACCAAATCGCACGTTATCCTCTATTTGTCCCAACCAAGGAGAGACCTATAGCTCAAGAGTCCACGGCAGGTAGTAAAGTTGAACCTTGTTCATCTTCTGGTTTTCTGATGCTTTTTTGGTGTATTACTAATAATATTCTCCTTGGCAGTGCCGTTATATTTGTTTGCTAACAAAATTAACACTAATTTTTTTTTCATTGGTCTCGCAGTTTCATTTATTTGCTGACAAATGTTCCGCTAGATTAATTTGTTGACGAGTGCTCCATTTGTTTGCTTACGTGTATCTTACTGCCTGGCGCTTTTTTGATCAGACTATACCTAACAGATTTGTCATTATGTAGTCTTCCATAACTGTACCAGCTTGCAAATATATGTAAATGTACTCAATGTCCGTAAAGTTAATCAATTCAGTTTATATTCATCATTGTACGCACTGTCTCTTCATCATCCATTCTGCCGACATGCTCTCGACTAATGCTCTCTACGAACGACAGGCCTCGAATTTCTCGTTTACAGTTAAAAAAAATACAGTATCTGTAAAATAGAACTGTTTTGATGACTTATAAATTTGCGATAGCATATATAAATTGTAAAACCATTTCCTTATATAAATTAGAGATACTTTTCCTGAGAAGATACTTCACAGATACTACTTCCCACCACATATTCTCTTGCCATCAAAAAAAATCCCGTTGATATTTCTCTTTAAGCTCATCAAAATACTTTTTTGATGAATGACTGAACTTATAAAAACTGTGTAACTTATCAGTTACTTATGCAGACCCTTGAAGAAACCAATCGTATAACTTAAGAAAGATTTGATAAACAATGGCAATTGTAAATTTTACTAAAACCAGTTGGAGACTAAAATTAAAAACAAGTTTTACTAGTTTTGACAGTATTCAATACATATTCCTTTTTCTAGAACACAATGTCGATGTACTTCTTGATAAGCCCCCGGATAAAAAATTAGTCACCTGTTACTAATATGGTGCAGGATCTCTATGACCAAGAATACTGGCAGCAATTCCGCGCGGCATTGAGTCTACAAGTGTCCTAATGCAATTTTACCTTGGGCGATTTCAAACCACTCTTACATCAACTGATCTCGTAGTGCGGCCACAGTGCGTGGACGATCTTCCCGACGTTTAACGTGTCGTTCTAGATGGCCCCATAAATTTTCTTTGGGTTAATGTTTGGGGACATAATCAGCCATTCTAAATACCTGAGATATCCTAAATGACTGTCATGCCAATCAATGACATTTCTAGCCGATGCACCCGGCTGTTGTCATCCTGAAAGATAGGCAAAGCAGCATGCCTTTCTCCATTCAGATATTGTGCGAATGGCAAAGCGTTGTTATCTAGCAGTTCAATGTAGCAACGTGGTTTAGTTTGACAGATATTTCGCCTAAAGGACCCACTTCTGGGTAGTTGAAACAGTCCCAGAACATGACATACTCTCCTTCGTCCTTCTTACATCGCCCCATGCACGCAGGCTTCGATGAAAGCTTCGTGAGGTAAAGTATGAACACGACGGCGAGCGTTATTGCTACAGATACAGAATCGTAGATTCAACTGACCACATGAGTCTTCTCCACTCCTCTACAGTCCAATACACGTGTGCTTTGTTCCCGTTTAACGAGTAGTCGTGAGGGCGAGAACTAACATCGGCTGTTCGCGAGCCACTCTGCTCCTTATATCCATTACTTGGACTTCCCTACGAAGAGTTTGTTCAGAAACAGCAGGAGATGAGCAATCGTTGACGTTTCGCAAAAGTCCCATCCTTGATGTAAAGCAATTTCGGTCAAAAATTCTGGACACACGGCGGTGGTCCTAATCACTTATAATTTTCTTCCGATCAGAATTTTGCCTTGAATTGCCGTACGTACCGGATTGTTTCCATTGTTAGGAGACCAATACAACAGAACGACATGAAACACCAGTGAATTCTGTTACTTCCTTCACTGTGTGTCCTTTACTCCGATCAAATGCAATAGCCCTCTTTGCCATTCTGAGACGTCTTGATTTCGTTCCATCATGGTAGAGCAACTAAAGAACAAGCCTATACCTTGCCAGCTCTGAATGATGACTGATGCCTATACAGTCCTTACATATAACTTTAACTTCGGTCACAGCTTTGAAAAATAGTTGATGAATGCTGAAAATAACTTAGCTCAAAAATGAATAGGTGACTAATTTCTCGTCGGTGGAGTTTATGTTTTCTTTACTTCTAAAATGCAATATTTTGAAAATTCTTTCAAAACATCATTAACTGCATCTTGGAGAACTGTTATATAACTTCCAGGAGAAAAGTTCAGTTTAGTTGTTTAAATTCCCTTCACGGTGAACTTTCCTGTCTTTTTTTCGTTCCTCGATTCTCTTCATCATTGTATCGACTATTCAAATACTGTAATCTTTGTGGTGCTTTTCAACTGAAGAATTAATTTGTATAACGTACAATTTATATATATAAATTAACAATACTATTTATTGTTAAACAAGCAAAACCCTCGTAATTTTCCCTAGCAAAAAATGTTTACTCCACTGTACAAAAAGTGCGTATCAACTTTCTGAACTCGGTCTGCTCAGGCCATCAACTTGCAGGATGAAATAGAAATGCAGTGAGTGTTTGGCTCGTGAGTGCTTCCCATAGTTCAACTTAGCTGCTCGAGGTCATGTTCATGTCAAATATTTTAGAAATATCACATGCAGTAGTTGATGCGCACAAGTGCGTCCAGTTTGTGTATTCGTATGTACTCGTATATTGTGTGATTGTCCTTCCTTGGCAATATATCTGTTCTTTACTTCTTGTAGTTTTATTGTCCTTGTTTGTACTTCTGTCCTGCATGGCCGCCTCAGCCGTTAAGCGACGCTCCTTCATCTGAACAGAAACAGAGCGGAGCGCCCCCTGAATATTTCCGCAAGCCTCCTTCGCCCGTACCAACCGCAGCCTCGAGCTCTTGTCATAAATTGCTCATGAATTGTTCGTGCTTGTGACTACTTCTTCGGAGTATAAAAGAAAAGCATTGAAATTTAATCAAGTTCCGTTCACCGGACAAAAGAAAACCTTTCAAAAGCTGAAGTGCAGCTGAATTGTTTGACATTGGATTGACAGGAACCGGAAAACGAGATAGGTGCAATGCTGCAATATTGCGCAAGGATTGGCACGAGCACACAATCACTTCGTCTTATGCATACATAAAAATATATTTAATCCCTGGATGTCTTGTCGTAGTTACTGTACTCAACTGAGCTTTTTGACTTAATATTATTTCAATGAATTGTTCATATACAGTAAAAATTGTATGCTTTGAAAATAAATCATATCTATAATATCAGCAACTCATCTGCTATAAGTCACACAACTTAGCTTCTTGAGTCCCCTGACAAATCATATTTAGCAGTGCGAACATAAAGTTTACGTGCCATTTGCTCTGTTGTATTCCTAATTTTTCTAACTATGTATTTAAACCAAAAGTGTCCCAGAAGTCGACCTAAAGACCTAGTCTGAGGAACGAATCTCGCCTCCCTAGCGTGCGTGCACGACTTGTTCAAAGGAATCAGTTTCATACTTGTAAATTATAGATTTAATTCTTCGCGTATGAACACTGACTTTAATATAAATATTTCTTTTATTATAAATATTATATAAATAACTTACATTTTCATTCTACCATCACATGTAAGACGGAAAGAAAACGCTCTTGGTAACGTGTATTCCCTTCCATAAACTTTCTTTGGTTTTTCTAACGAAGGTTTCAAGTTCACATTTAACTAACTTGAATTATAAGTGGGTGATAGAGTCAACAACCATTGTTAACTCGTCCATTGTAAATTATTTCATCAGATCAGATATTGTTCTCATAGAATCTAACCCTACTTACTGGAATACATTCTACATTGTGACAAGCGAGATGCAATGCGCTAACTTTAGATATTGACAATTTTATTTAATAATATTACATTCTGCTTCTATTCTATGCAATACTTTCCTCATGAATTAAATGTCTTGTCTATGGTTAAAAACCTCCAGAAAAATTCGCTAGTGAACAAACGTATGATTTCGGTATTTTATGCTTGTGATGATTTAGCTTATCTACGATGATCGTCCGTATTTCCATGACTGTTTTCATTAACATTTCGATATTCACTAGAAACGTGTGATTTCGGCACCAATGAGGACGTCGTGCTCTGCACCTGGATGAACGTCAACGTGACGTCTCTGAAATGGCGCGCGTCGAGAGGAGAGAACGCCTACTGGATGGGGGGTCCGACGGAAGATGTGACCTACGGAGACAAGTTCGGTGAGTGGAACTATGTCTTTGGAGGCGTGTTGTGTGCACGGAGTGACTCGAAAGACGAGTGCAGTGAGTGTGGGGCTTGTAGATGTATCCTGCTGGAAATGTGGCTTGCAGAAAGGAGTTCAGTGAGGACTTTTGAAGGAGATTGACTAGCAGAGAGGAGTTTAGTTTGTATGGGACATTAAAAGTATATCCTACTGAACAGGTGATGTACGGATCTAACTAAATTCGGTGAAGGTTAACAGATTTTAGGATGGGAAGAATTTTCGAGAAATTTTACCCACTGGCATATATAAATTAATGTTAAGGTAGAATTAGATCTTGAATGGAAAATTTTTGAGACAATATAAATTTCATACAAGAGTTCAGGAGGCAGGAATTAACCCCTCGATTGCCACTCGTCCTACGAAACACGTGACCCACGGAAATATGTTCATAAAATTTACAAGTTAAATATTGATTCCCCTCAAATGAGATGATATGAGAAGCTCTTTAATGGAGCTCAGATTGCAGTGCTTTTTCAGAAGCAAGGATGAATCTCGGGCTACTCCAAGAGCAAGTAAGCATACTTGATTTGTCCTCATCCTGCTCAGCTTTTGTGAAGGGAAACCCAGAGATCCTCCAATAGGCCTTCAATGACTTAGATCAAAGTCAGCAAAGCTGGTATGCAAATTTTTTGTGAGTCTTTTTTGTCAAGTTAGGCAAGACACATTTTTGTTTTAGCATCTCCGTGCCCAGAAAGTTCGTCGATGTTCCAATTCGAAAAGTTCTAGCTGGAGCAGCATCGCTGCAGTTTTTGTCTTTTTCAGTCTTCATGCCATAAAGAACGTGAATGGAGTTGGCCTTCAGTCAATGAGTTTATCGAGTTAATTCCGATCTTACGTGTTCTAGTCCATCAACACCAATAATAGTGTCTATGAATTAAAATTTCATCGAATCGAACGAAACTTGTACCGATATTTTTCATTCAATGCTTTCTGAATATTATATCATAAATACAGTGCCCTCCATAATACCCACGAGTTAGGTTATTAGAGGCGACTAAATACGAGTTCTTGCAGTCAGATTGCATATTAAATCTTTCCTTGACTGACTGGGTTCTCTTGTCAAAAATCCTTCGTAGTTCTATTGTACCAAGCAAAAAAAAATATCCTGAGAAGCTATTGATTCTGTGTGGCTCATAAAATTGTAGATGAAACTGAAACAAGAAAATTCTTGCGAGCAAATTTTCGACCGATAAATGAACTTTTCAAAGTGACGTAAAGAAGTAAAAGAGATCCGGAGGATGCAACCAATTTTGATTTTTTTCTCTTCTGATGAATTTTACAATGTACTGAATGTGTTCGCGATTCATCATACTTATTTGTACACAAATAATTATTGATGCCTATCTTTGAGCTCGATGAGACTTAAATTAGACCTCAGTTTTCTGAACCTCATCTTGTGACATTCATTCAATTTCTCATTTCTAGAAGATCTTTGCATCTGATTGCCTCCTGTTCCTTAGTTGCGTTATGTAATACTTCATTTACTTTCAAAATATATTAATAATTTTAAATCTTTTTTCCAGTTGAGTTTTTTTCTGAATATGAATTTCAGGTCCTAAATGCTTGTACGTACGTGCGTAGTAATTAATTTCAAGAGTCTAGCGCAAATCATCAAATACTTTTGGGTCCCCAGGAGGGTACGCAGTGTTCGAGACCTCAGATGAGCCGGACACGAGCAAGGGGCCGGCTGCCTTCGAGTCGGCGATGCTGATTTCCCCTCTGCAGGGTGAGCGAAAAGTATTAAAACATTCTTTGTTCTTCCGATATGCTGGTGTTTGTTTATATACCAAACCATGCTACGTCTGAACTCAGAGTCCTCGAAAACTTGCTATAAGAAAAATAGAATGACCATCAATTACGTATACTTTATTTTAATTCGCTGGAAACGTAATAAATGACTTAGCGCGCAAAGTACAGTTTACGTGCTTGAGTTGAGAATATGATGATGCACAGGATTGTTGGACGAGAAGTTGTTGGTTAATCGATCTGTTCTCCCTTTGTATCAATCGAAATACTGTAGCAATTGAAATTACAATTGTGATGCTGATGGGATTGAGAGATGACTATGTTGTCCATATGCTTTCACATTTATTTCACTGTCGTATACTATTTCGTTCGAATGGTGCTTGCCAGGCTTGAGTGCTCTAAAATACTTATGTGTATTCACATGTGTTATTGTCTGCCCTTCGCTCGTTACCATAGGGAAAACTGTACTGAGCAGCAGTGTCCAAAAACATTACAAAAACACCAGAAATTATTTTCGTAACCGTCTCTGATTAGATGGAAACTTCAATTTAGAGCTTCAGGTAGCTCATATGGAACAAATGAACGCACTAGTTTATTAAAAAGATGCGTGTGAAAGTGTTGTCAAATGGACGCACTAGTTTATTGAATGGATGCGTGTGAAAGTGTGGTCAAATGGACGCACTAATTTATTGAATGGATGCGTGTGAACGTGTGGCCAAATGGACGCACTAGTTTATTGAATGGATGCGTGTGAAAGTGTGGTCAAGTGGACGCACTAGTTTATTGTGTGAATGTGTGAGATAATCGCTATACTTGCATCGATCACCCGGAGGCGTTCTCAAAAGGATGCGTGCTGGTCCATAATTTTATGATGACGACGATTATTGTAGTCACTTTCGTGCTTCATGTTGAGACACGTGCAGTAAAATGAACTTATTTGTCCTGTAGATTGCCACTCGAAAATAATTTCAAATATTGTTGTACTCATATGCTCCTCAATTTTGTGACTTTGCACCAAAAACTAAAGAAACGAAACCGCATTGATCATGCAAATATTCTGCTGCAACGTATCACAACCAACGCTCAAGTGTTTTAAACAAAAGCAAAAGCGGAAGGAAGTAAAATTTTAGAGCCATGGAACATCTGATTCTATTTTACATTCGTGGTTCCAGTGAACCATTTTTATGCTCTGCCCTTTTTCGATTATTTAATTCCAGCATTTAATTGCTGTGAAAGAACTCATGCTCACCCTACAACACTACAGAAGAGATTTGAAGCTTTTAGAACAATGCAAATGTGGATAACGTGATTTACGTACATTTATTTTCCAATTATTCTCCAACTTTATTGGTTGGGGCCGGGCTATATACCCTGAACTCAGATTGAACGCTTGCCTGCTCCTTCAAACAAAACCACAGCACTAATTTTATCGTGTGTTTGCCTCAGGCTCGACGGGAGCTGAGGGCGTATGCGTCAAGTACTGGTGAGTCCTCGAAAATTATTGTACGAACTCGTGTTTCATTTCATCACCCACTTCATGGAGATTAAATACAAACCCGTCTAAAAAAATTGTATTCACTGGCTCTAATTCAATAATTTTGAAACAAAACGATTTACCTTTACGAATCTCATGCAGAAGTATAGAGTAACTATTAAATTCGTCGTGGGTAGATGACTCTTGGCGCGTAAGGGTACATCTTTTACATCGAAATTTTTAATCAGCAAAAAGTGAGTACATTTTTTGGACCCCTCTGTACGCCATCATGATCGTACAATCTGATGTAAATTTATGTATAAATTTTCATTGCGCCGAACCTGAAGGAACTAAACTTATTGATAAAAACAGATATATTTTTGTATAGTTAGTTAACGTGAATCAAAGATTTTATTTTTAATTGGAAATTTTCAGATTCTCCCAACTTAATGAAGAACTTCAAGCTACAGAGGTCATTTTTATATTCAATTCCGCACCTAGTTACTGCATTAGTGTTATCTTGACTAACACCAACGTATGAGACGTCTTCTTGAATGGTGCATCAGATTTCTGAAATTTTAAAACGTAGTGTTAATTCGATCTCGATAAAATCCTGGCAACTTTGGAATGCTTTTGATCTTAATTTTTACAATTGCAGAAAATTCCGCATTCATTTAATTAAAATGAGAGTGTCAGTCTGTTTCAGCCAGTTCGCTAGAGTGGACGTACGGGACAAAGTAGTGCCTTAGAGTTAACCCTTCGAGCCCGGCAAGCGTTTCGTATAAAGCTAAGTGCAGTCATTCAACCTAAGTCATTTAGTCGATAATGGATTCCCTAAAAAAATTCTGCGGTCTCTCCTGTATGACTCAAAGAGTAACAAAATGACCGCACCTTGGTTGCCAGGTACGCGATCGGCGGCCTGAGCGCCGACCGAGTCCGCGTGCTGCTGCACCCGATGCCGCAGGCCAAGTACGTAAAAAACAGGCCCAGCTCCAGCAACGAGGGACCCGACTCTACGAGTGCCCCAGCAGGCACGGACTCGCAGTGCGAGCCGCACCCCTCCGACAGCAACTACGAAGCCTTCCTGCACCTGCTGCGTGACTACGACGGCAGTGGGGACGTGGTGCTCTGGGAGGCCCGCGACGTCACCCTCGGCGAGTGGAAGGAAGGACAAATCGTGTACACCTACAACATGCCTCATGCTGTGAGTCCAGGCCTGTCCTATTGCAGGCGCTCACTAGAAACAGTTCTCACTAACTTCTACTTGGTGTGCGATAAAAGTTCTAAATTTTTGCCTCGATTTAAAAGTAGCGGTACAATGCCTCGCTTAAATATTAACCTACGGATAAATTGTTTTTGGAATATACGAGCATTTAATATCTGTAAAATATTTACGTGTATGAAATGCTTTGGTAAAAGAACTGCAGCAAAGCAGTATTCAATAAATGGAAAAAACAGACCTGGACCAGCTCAGTCAGTTCTTTTATCAAGCCATACGTAACACTAGTATAATTTATCAATTCCAGGTATTCAAGGCAGGATTTGGAGAGCTACCTCCCATAAAAACTCTTTATTCAAACTCTTGTGGCTAATATATTTTGATTTGATTTGATTGATAATGAACGCCTGCACATATCAGAACTTTCTCCTGAGTTATAGATTATATCAAGGCTTTGCTCGTGAAAATCTGAACCAGTTGCCAGTTCGCACATCAAAGTCTGTATACTCTTGCGGTGAGTTTTTCACTGACGCTTCCCATGCGTGTCACTTGATGCGAGCGATGGGAGGAGTCTGGCAGGGTCCTCAGACGCAATCCCTCATCTTATAAGAACCAAGACTCATGAATATCTTCCCTAATGCCTTAGGCAAACCGCGCCTGCAGAAGGCGCACTTTATATGCATACAACATCATATCAAAATAGAGGGCCTGTGTTCGACTTTAACGGACCCCACTCCCCACGTCCCCAGTTAAACATAGGGCTCGCTGTACACAAGCAACCGTCAATGAAAAATTTGCTATTGCTTGGTAAGGAGAAAAAGGCATAACTGTATTGCATTTTTTGATGTAAGATACATAAAATATTGTGCATTAACGACTAAAGAAGATGAAACAAAAATCCATGTAAAAAGCTTGTTCACCCACTTTCTGATTCGACCAGTCCATAAGCACTCTACCATAATCCAACATTTGTTCACACACTCTCCTGATTCGACCANATTCGACCAGTCGATAACCACACTACCATAATCCAACATTTGTTCACCCACTCTCCTGATTCGACAAGTCCATGATCACTCTACCATAATCCAACACAGACTCTTCTTACGGTCTCAGATCATCGTTGAAGGAATACCAGTTTCCCCGGGAGATTTCAACCGTCGCTTCCGCGGGTACATCGCCATCGACGAGTTGAACTTCGCCGAGCCGAGCGAGTGCGGGGCGTTCTGCACCTTCGAGGCGAACACCTGCGGCTGGGTGCAGGACGAGGAGACCGACGACTTCGACTGGTCCCTGGTGTGTCTCCCCCTTGCTGCGCCTACTTCGGCTACCTCGGTTACCTTGCTTATTTCAATTTATTTAGTTTCTTCGAATACATACTTCCGATACTAGGTTTCTTCTGACGCTTGCCTCAGTTCAGTTGCTTGCTGTAGTTCAGTTAGTTTTTTTTAATTTTATACCACAGCTATATTTGTAGCTTCAGGTACTTTGGTTCCTTCGGTTACATCAACAACTTTAACATAGACAACTCTGCTAGTACAGTTACTGCGGTTACTCAGCCTACTTCGATTACTCGACTTACTTATGTCACTTTGATAATTACTCGGTTCGAGTAAGTCACTTGGCTCGTCCAGGTTTGATGTTTTGCCTCAAACGAGACGCAAACTGAAGCGAGCGTTTGTTTCTTGTCCGACAGCGAACACTTAAATTTGAAATTGAGATTAACTAAGTTCTCAGGAAGTCAATGGGCTTTCGCTGCGCCGACGTTCGAGGGCCTTGACTATTGCAGCACAAAGCATTTCGCCTCTCAAGAAAATTGCAGACTGTGCAATTTCCAGTGTATTCGGGATGTGAAGTTTTTATTCAACAGAAACTTTAAAATATGAGAAAAACAGCAGATTTATTCAATAATTAACCAAAAAAGTGCTAAAATCAAGTCGGTGAATCATTAAAAATCTACCTTCGTAAATTACTCTATACACACACACATTGTCCTAAAAGCTTCAAAATATAGCACTGGAAACTATCTTAACCCATTGCAGTCTATTTGAATGTCAAAATCCACTTCTATAAGGCTGTAACTAGTTTTTCGTACAAAGTTAAATGCATCCTTATCGCTAAAATAATTCGGTCGATGAGGGGTTGAGACTACATCAGAGCAAAACGTGAGCTTATCTTGCGTTGCACAGAGCCGAGGCAGCCTGAGCCAATCGACCGGTCCTCCACGGGATCGGTCCGCGTCCGAGAACGGGGGGATGACGGGCGGCTTCGCTGTCATCGACTCCAGCTACCCCCGCCGCCCGGGGGACCGCGCCCGCCTCATGACGGAAGAATTTCAAGCCACAGGTAAGAGAAGCGCTCGAAACGAATCGAAAATTGGGCGTCTGTCTCCAAAAATACTTATTTATACTTTACGTCTTGGTTGGATGAATAATTATCATTTCCTTATTGGAATACTAAATCCTATGATTCGTTGGAAGAAGTTTGGTCATTCAGATTTGGGCTACGCTGGTGTGCCACCTTTTAGGTATATAAGGTTTAATCTCCCTCTTCCTAGAAAAGCACTCAGCTCGGAATCTAACCAGGGATATTTTAATCGGAGGCAGGATCGCATAAGAATGGGATTGAATAAAGTTCAACTCATCAAGAATAATATGGATTTTGTGAAATTATTTACGCCACCTTCCTTTTAGAAATACTCGGCCTGTTGTGATCAGACATCACATTTATTGGACACAATGTTGCAAGAAATCATCCATTGCTTAATTGGTTGTGGCAAGCATGAGCGTAGAATTGTTTTTTACCAAATTTACCGTCTTTAGTAGCTTATACTTTAAGAGCAATAATCATAAAATAAAGAAAACAGGGAAATATCAATGATGTACATGAAAAGTGAAGCACAAAGATTCCCAGCCTTTGTATATACTGAAACCTTCCCAAAATTGGAAACGGTTAAGTAACTGGAAAACAATGTATAATTAGAAAATGTCATACATATAACTAAAAAAGATTGCTTATATCGGCAACTAGAAAACAATTTGGATAACTAGCAAACACTACACTGGAAAACACAACCCAACTGGAAAGCGTAACAGAACTAAAGAAAGCTACCTAAAACAAAAAACATTTCGTAACTAGAAAACGCTTAGTACCTGCAAAACATTGCGTTCCTGAAAAGCGTTCCACATACTGGAAAACATTCCAAATCTTCAAAACGTTACGTAGCTGGAACACGCCACATACTGGAAAACGTTCCAAAGCTCCAAAACGTTACGGGGCTGGAAAATGCCACATAACTATACCTTTTTCAAGTTTATTTGGACAATATGCAATATAAATCGGAACATGTGCAAACTAATTTGGAAACTGTTCAAATTAA
>VOMN01094671.1:0-13157 GCA_014899125.1 Orchestia grillus
GCTGCGCAGGCATCGTGCAATAAGCGATGTCAGGGAACGCATACTAACACTACTACCTCAACGTGATGAGTGAAGTCTGCATTTCTACCTCCACATCGACGGGGCGAGCAAGGCAAATCAGTGAGCAAAAGTCACGAAATAAAGTTTCACTTTTAATTACAAATAATTACAGGCCTGTAAACGTTTTAGTGCTAACAAAAAAAAGAGTTCTCGTTTTTAAAAAGCTAATGAAGGATCATGGAGTCGGTTCATAAGTTAGAGTTTTAGACTGAACTTCTTAGGAAGTTCAGAATAAAGTGACACAGAAACGTTTCAAGTTCTGTACGTGTTTAAGTAACTTCAAAGTGTGATATCAGACTTGCAATCGTATATTTAGATTTTTTTCAAAATTCCCATCAGAATATTAGCTACTTGTCAACCTCCAAGAACACAAGGAATCAATTCCGAAATTCGTTACAATTTCCAGCAAAGATGAGGTGCTTATGATTTGGAATATATTTTTTCGGCTCATTGTGGTTAGAGAATACGTGAGCGTTCCATGTTATTGGTGAAGTTACAATTCACGTTACATAAAATTCTCATACTCATTCAACAGAAGATGCTGCGAATAATGCAATAGGAGGATCTTTCAATATTATACACTGTCTAGTTTATATTACTTACAAACATACTTAACTGTACATGATAAAACAGGCAAAATGCATACGAGACATTTTGAAATCAAAGTTTGTAAAAACAATTATTAGAAATCAGAAAATGTCAATTGCTTCCCGCACCTCACATTTATTAAAAATTTTTGCTCAGTGCTGTGAAACTCAAAATTTCCTGAAAGCTTGCAGACAAAACTTTTTTACACAGCAACCGTTTTTGGTTCATTCATGAAACATAATTACTAGGAAATTGCACAATGTGTGCGTTTACGCTGTAAAGAACGTTCCGAGGACAAAATTCGAGTTTACGCGCATTTGAAATTTTATGTGCGGTACGTACGCGTCGCAGGAGGTTGGCCTGCATTCTTAGCTGCCGGGTTGCGGGTTGGCCCGAATTAACGAGTCTTGTGTCCCTCCATTAATCCTCAAGTCGCCGCGCTCGTCCGGGTTATTTTATTGAATAACATAGGGTGCGGTGGAATGATCTGACATGTGTGTTGGTTCAATAAAAATTGAGTAAGGAAGAATGCATGAAAGTGTTTTTATTTTCCAAATGCTGTGCAGTGAAATTTAGTTTCGTATTGTTTCACTTTAATAACTTTTACTCATTCCTTGGTTTTGTTTTTCGCCTTTTACTCGTCAAATGAATCAGATCATATCGGTATATTAAGACATAGTAACAACCATGGTGTCGAGTCTGATGTGGGTGGTGTTGTGTCTGCTGCTAGGTTAGAACAATGAGATGTTAGCGGTGTTCTTTCTTGGCCTCAGGCTTGTAACTTCTGTTGTGTACAGCAGGAATGTAGTGTACTGCTGTAAATTTCTGTGGTAGAAAATAATATTCTGTCAATTACGAATGGTCGCCTTCAACTTTTTAAACTAACTTTTTTCTTAACACGACTCCGTTCAGTAGAGACTGGGGAATCGAAAAAAAGCGAATGTCATTTGTTATGTGTGAAATGTTGGTGACCACTACACTTGGCTTTTAACTAGAAACGTTCCAAATGCAAACTATTGAAGAAATATGTCAAAAAAGTCGAATGGAAAGAAATTTCGGGTTAAAAACCGACGGTTTTTCGAGACGCTTAGCCTAATATTTGAATACTTTTTTTCGCAGAAAGCTGAGTTGAACTTTTTAAATTTTGCAAAAAGCTGACTGCAAGAGCACGCTTGATATGTTATTTTAAATCAAGATCCAGTAGATCCAGTTTCGAGGCGCCCCCTCTTACTTGCGCTATGCGAAAACGAAGTAATTCTATCGAGAGTGACGTCTTTTCGGGCATTTTGTTGAAAATGTTTTAAAGTTCCAATTTATTACATTCTGAGGGACCGAAAGTGAAATAAAAACTTATGAACTGTGAATCTCTGAGCTTGAAATTAACAGCACAAGTTCAGTAGATTCACAAGTATGGAAATCATAACCATCAAGTGAACATAGTTATAGTATGTATGCAATAAAGACATCTAGAAAAATTCAACATGAAAATGACAGTCCTCTTACGTGTAATTGCATATTGATTCCAAACTCGACCTCGCTAACTTAAGATCAACTTTACAATGTTGCCGTTATACTCTTCACATAAACATCTTATTTTAGATAATTCCCATCCCATGGCTCCTTTTAGTCACGCAAGAACCTAAAATACTCATTAATCTTTCCAATCTCTTCATCTGTTCTTTCGTCAACTTGAGCTGAAAAGTATTCAACGTGAAATTACACAATTTATAGTAGATCGGTACACTAAACATAAGATCGTCACAAACACTTCTCCAGCAAGACAAAATACCAAGGATGTACAGAGTCTCTCACGTATTGTTTATATTTAGAGAGACGTCATTCACTGCATGAAAGCTAGAAGCGCTAGTATGAGAAGAAAACGAGGAACAAAGAAATTCGAGTGGCCTTACGAAACAATATCTTGAAAAGGAGAGAATGGGAACTACTCGAGTTTAATGCTTCGCTTATAGTACCTCGTATCAAAGACTACGTTAAAAAAGAATCTAATCTATCGAGAAGGTTAAACTATTTTTGATGTAAATATCCACATTTTTTCAACAGATACCTCTCGAACCTCGTAACGGTCTCTACACGTAACAAGACTTACGAATAAGGGCTCATACTTGGAGTCAGTTCAGTCGATCTTCTATGGAATACTTCAGTAGCAAGTTCCGCGTTCTTCACTATGGCTTGACGGTCGCCGTGGGCGAAGCTTCCGTCCGAACCTTTCGAACACAGAAGACCTCGTACACACATCTGCAGTCAAATTGACATGTTGTACACGTTCCTATTGGTTGAGAGCTCCGCTCAAGGCAATTGTGGCTCATAAATGGTCACTAAAATTAATAGATTGCTGAAAAGCATATCTCTCATTCGCCAAAGTATTTTCGTCGCAGGTTCAAATGGTAATGTAAAAACCATGCCTACCTTGTAAAAATTTCAAACCTGACGTCCTTTTGAACCGACGCTACGACTTCCTTCCCCGAGTTTTAAAGCTGCACATTCTGTACCAGGTCTTCTCGTTCAAAAAGCGATCGGATTAATTTGAACATTTCTTTCGTTAAGACTGTATGTACATAAAATTTAAAGTCTAGGTGCAAAGTGTACGCCAAAACTTACCACTGAGAACCCCATTTAAAAGTTCATAGGAAGGCTGCTTGAAGAAGCGTCCTTCTTGCAAGGGACGTAATGCATAATATCTGCGGAAGCAGATTGCCTATAACGTTTTAATATGCATGGTTATTAGCTATTATGATATTTTCTGACATGAGGGAGTCGTTCCGTGCCAGAACGTTGACATTTGAAGTTATCACTACCACTAGTTGACGAGCGAGCTCGAAGTTTACCCGTGTACACGCCGTCAACCCACGACGGTAGACACGCTATCAAGCTCTGGAAGTGTTGGTAACCTCTAAGTTCCACGCTGCAGACACAAGTACTCGCTATTTTTAATCTCAAAGCAAAGGTATATACTCGGAAACGATGTCAAATTGGCCAAAGAAAGAACCTGAGCTCACAACAACATTGGAGTCACAATGTTGCTCTCATGCACGGCAGAGGCACTCGCACCACCCGATTGTGCTACATGGTTCGGTTCTGGAGCACCATAATTTCCGCCAGTTATAAATGCAATGAACTCTATAATTTTAAAGCTTAGAAACCACGGAATTTGAAAATGAACACAGTAGAAATATTGTCTTAGAATGAACACGAGAGAGGTTCATCAAAAATTATGGTTCTAAGTATTTCGAGTTTAACACACCATTATTCAAAATCTATTTAAATTTGTACTCACGGAAATAAAATTCTTGAACGTAACCGTTTTCATGTGACATCAAGTTTATCGGGTTGGCTGTATTTTTGCCACGTTTGCATGTACGCTTCTGGCTCTTAAGAACAATCTTTTCCTTGTGCGGTAAATACGCAGCTAAGAATTTCTCAAACGTTACTTGGCTTCTAAAAATTTGAGAATAATACACCGCACGAGTAGGCCTGCGTGTATAATAGTTACGACGGATTCATCGGTTAGGAACGGCGGCTAAACAATGAAAAGAAGCTACAGCCTCGTAAAGAAGCTATCCTGACGAGCTCTCCTCTTAGCAGAGACGTGCGTTGATGGCGTCAACATAATCCGACGTAGGGTTTCCTTCCGCAACACGCCTCTTGCTACAGCAGGGTCCTATGTTCTTTTGAATTGGTTGACGGCTCCATCGCACATCCTGGCTAAAAGGGGTCGAGTGCTAAAGGTAAATTCAGCTATTGTTCCATTACTAGGTAAAGTCTTAGCTTAAGTAAAGTCTATATTAGTAACGAAGCGTAATGATGCTCATTTAAAATATCGAAGGATTTCACATGTACACGTTTGGTCAGATGAGACTTACCGCGAATAACCTTCCAGAACGTTAAGCCGACATCAACGGACTACATTTATCGTTTAGTTCGAGAATTAGATACATCCTGTTGCAAACAAATTGAGGCCAAAAAATCAACAATCTTTGAACGAATTCCCTTGATATAACCGTTTGGATTTCGTTGAGGTGTACTGGTTACCACAAATACGAAAAGGAAAAATTGGAACACCAGCGGTTCTTAGTACCTGTACTGCTGAGCTTCACCCACCGTGAAGCACTGATCGAAGTAGATTCTCTACATTGGCAGTTCTGAATTTATTGTAAAACTTTTCGTGAGGCGGCCTCTTCAGTAATTTTATATGGCTCGAGGTCTAGTGAAACTTAACAAATTTAGACATATGGAAACCCAAAGACAGGCCAATTGCACAGCCAACGCGTGCTGTATGGTGCAGTTTACAACACGATTTGGTGAAATCTTCCCTGTCCCTAGAGGACGCCGAACCTAAGGCTGAAGATCAGCGCCCCACAGAATGTAGGCAAGCTGCAAGCCATTCAAAAATTATGAAATGAATTCAAGTTGTTGAAAACGCGAATCCCTTTACCTCGGGCCTAATTTAGTCGGTCCTCCTGGGCATCTTAAATCAACACGAACCAGTAACTTTTTGAAACACAATTGTTTTAAACAATCAAAACAGTCCAGAATATGGTAAAAATCCTTCTCCTACGCAAGTGCTCGTACTGGTGGTGGATTAATACGAGTATAATCAAACCAGAGAACTCTTATTATAAAATAGAAATATAATATATCTGTAACTGCCAGCTTGGTCAGTGTCTGAATGCTTATGCGTGCTGACATAAGTTTTGCTAAGAACAATTTCGTGAATCTACTTCGATTATGAGGTGCCACTGAGCGAGATATTTCAAATGAAAAGTGCAAATTAACCGAATGCTCGTAAAATACTAGAATGCGTAATTAGTTTGTTTTGGAGCCACTGTAGTTGAAGTCTACAGACCGCCTCGCTGCCGGAACGAGCGGTTAAAATAGGTGAAGAATAAGCAGTACTTCGGTTGAGAACCGCTGGCCGAAGTAAAAGTGAACATTGGTGGAACAAATTTGAAGGCAAATCATTGAAAACGAAAAAGTCTTCTTATAGATTATCTAAAAATGAATGCACTTAAATTTTTAAGCCGAATTAAATTAATACAAACTGTTCTAAGCAAAATTTTCGTCGCATAATAAAAAAAATTATTTGTTTACTAACTCACGGGCACACGAGTCATTATAAATCAAGCTCGAAATGGGATATTCACCCGAACAATATTCACTCTAAACATTGAAACAAACGGCACGCAAAAACATAAAACTCAATGCATAGCTGAGACCTATATATGTTGGTGTCAAGAACACAATCTATTAACAACAGGATCGCGATGATCATCATCATTAAAATCAAATCACTTGAGGCAAGTCACGGCCATAGTGCACAATTTAACGCTACAAAGCGTGTTTGTTTTGAAAACGATTTCTTTTTTATTTGTGGTGGACGACAGAGATATTTTGCAGCGTCATCATGAAGCAACGTAGATCTTCTACGCCATGGCATCCCATGTTGGCTCACGACTTTGTAAGGCAAGCGATGACGAATTCGAACGAGGAAAAAATCCCAAATCATAAATGATTCCAACTTATGCTAGGCAAATGCTATGATACTTATAATCAGAATATTGTTATATTAAGTAATACAATCAACCATCCCTCTCATCAGCAACAATCTATAATGGCTATTTTTATACAGGTGAAGGTGGCTAACGTAGATACTTTGGATGATAAAGAGGTATATTTTTCTTGTGAAGTAAATTAATGATTAAGGTGATAGAAAAACGGTATCTTAACATTTAAACCAGAATGTTTCGGGTCTAGACCCATCTTCAGTAAAAAATTTGCTGAATAAAAACCTGCATATTTTTGCTATAGACGTGTCGACACCCAAAACATTCTAATTACCACTTCTTTAAGATACCTTTTTTCTATCACTTTCATTAATACTTTGGATGATATAGAACAAGAAGAAGATATCATGAATGGGCCTCACATTGTGAAACCTTCGCACGATGCAAGCGCGCATTTATTTTGATAAAATGCATTAATCTTATGCATTACGATAACAGATCTCAGCTCAGTTTGACTCGTCTACCGAACGGTCAAAACGCAGACTGCAAGTGTCACAAGCACTCGCTGTGTCAAGACTTGGACAATCGTACATGTAATGCATGTTTGTCTATTTTTCATATGAAATGAGGTCAAACGCTTTGATAACATTATAGAAGTTAGCGAAATTAATTTAATAAAGGCGCGTATCAATTAAATGCACTACAACACGATCAATAGCAGTTATAAAGGCTTTTTTTGCATTTTTGTTTTTGGGGTTCTAAGCAAGTATCAGGGAACAATTAAGGGAAGCTCCAGAATGTTCTGACCAAGTAAACTTTCAGAAAGCAATAATGAAGATCATAAGCCAGACATGCCTCATATAAAAACTTGAATTGGTCAACTGAAGTTAGATTTCAAATATATTTATGCTCTATCCCTGATAGTCAAAAGCAATGAAAAGCCATGTTTGCTTCCCCCGTAGTGGATGCAACTTCCCTTGGCAAGATTATGGGCGACTTTCAGCAGCCTATGCGCCAAAAATATAGAAATCTTTAACCTTACTAAATAGGAGGGAGAAATGTAAGTGATCAGTTGAAGTTCGCCCTCTAACATCAAATTCACTTCATCACGGAACACGACAACAAACATCTATTGTGCGATCGTAAACAAATTCCTACAATCACTTCACAAAGAAAAACATCAATGATAGATGAAAAGTAACCTTACAGAAATGAAAGAAGTATTTTGACTTACATATCTTTTCAGGGTACCTAACCTAAACGATGATGGGCACCAGAGACTCATCACTTGCATCCGATGTTGGTGAAGGAACAACGTGTGAGCCCTCACCGGATATTCTGCTGCCTTGGCAGACAATTTCTCTGGCCGAGCGCACATTGTTGGCCATGGTCTGAGGTGCGTTGGTGTGTTCTGTCGACTGCCTTGAAGATCCAACCTGAACCTGATCACGGAGCAGCCCATGCTCTTGTGGTTGTGTTGAACTGTCTTCCGAGTCTTGGCACACTCGGCTTCCCGTAGGCTTTGAATGGTCGCTACTTCTTCCCGTCACGGAGGGTTCATTCGAGACGGACAAAATGACAGAATTGGGAGAAAGTCTAGCATGGTCGAAGTGTCTGACGCCAAGAGTCTGGACTCCACCCTCGCTACTGACACTAACAGCGCTAACATTCAAGCACGAGTCTCCTGAGCAGGAGTCAGGCTTACTGGCACTGCTTAACACAGCACTAGAAATTTTCTCATTCTTTTCGAAGGCTGAACTTGAGGAATTCAAAATTTGATTGCCGCGCAATTCGAGCGAGTTTTTGACTGCACTATCAGAACTACTTATGACTTCACTGATGCTTTTAACTGTTCCACTGGCAGCTACTCTCTCCTGCTGCCCAACGAACCCTCCTCCCGCTCCAACACTTGCAGCAACGGTGGTCGGACTCAAAATGGACGCCATGCCCTGGTTGCCCTGCATGCTGCCGACGGCATTCACGAAGCCCCCTAGAGCGTTGCATGGGAAGGGGTCGCGGGCTAGCAAGGGAGCTTTCAAGGCAGTCTGCAAGCCAACACCATTGGGGTTCAATGTAACAGACAGGCCCATGCCCACTGCAAAAGAAAAACATAAACAACATCTTACACTCAACACCAAGTGCTTCTGGAACATTGACTACTACAAAGGGAACTTCTTGCACTGTTTAAATGTCGATTAATAATTCAATCTATGAATATTGAGTAAAGTATTATTCGTTAAGTAATTGCATTTCTATTGAAATGTATAATTCTTCAAACTGTGTATCTAAGCTTTCAAAACATAAATATAAGTTTAATTTCTAGTATTTTCACAACTTTATTCTCCATTTTACTTATCTAAATGAGTAACTGAAGTAATTGCTTACGTATTTACTGGTAGATTTTAATTTATTCCTCACAAGTAACTATATTATTACCATGAGAAATTGTTTAACAGAAATTGACATTTAAAGCATGACGTATACTTCATCAAAATTTTTGAAGAGAGAATTGAAATTTGTGATTTTGAGTTTGCTTTAAGGAACTGACCAGATATCGATTATTAACATAAAACAATTAAAATGGTAGAAGCAACATACTTGTACTTACGGTTTGAACTGTCACTGTTTTAAATCTTAGCGTTCAATATGAAATATGTGATCAACATTAAAATTGTGAACATTCAAGCGAGCATAACAGTATGGGAAACAGGAGCATAACAAACATGAGACGGAACTGGCTGGGGCATGACAACATGGAAAAACATCGTCAATGCGAGCAATTAAGTACTTGTACTTGTACGGAAACAGATGAGCATTTCCAAAACGAGCACATGATATGGCAGGAACATGACTACACATAGACACGGCAGAACATGCTTCACTCACTAATAACATGAGCAGAACATTTCAGAACATGACATCAAATGCTGAACGTGAGAGACAAACATTAAGCATCTTGACAATCATGAAGAAGATAGAATCCACACCGAGCACCAGGCAGCTAAAAAGAACCAAGTATATTCAATGAGATTGCTGTTGAAAAAAAAGAGATCGTTAAACACATGTTAACGATTGGGGGAGGGGGCGTGCCAGCTCTGGAACATTACTGAACTCTGGAAACATTTCCGAGGAGATCATCTAAGAACAGATGCAGAAATTTCTAAGGCAGTTCCTATTGTCCACGATGACCCTAATTCGGCATTCACGTCTCTCATGTACAGAAGTTGAGGACTTAAATTCAATTAGTAATGCAGGACAAAAATGAGAAGGTGATGGAGGCTGGTACTTATAGTCTCATCGAACTAGAAGCTCCCTGATCTACGAGTATTCAGCATTAATTAAAGCGTGTGAAACTCTTTGCTGCGGTAGTCTTCAAACTGGTCTCAGTGGTCAGACCAAAGCAAGACTCAGATTTTGTAGAAGTTTAAGGCTGCGTAAAATTAGCAATGAACGATGTAAAAATGCGAAAAAAATGACATCGAAAGAATGAAAGCAATAGCTGTGTACGAAATCATTTATTGCAACATAGTTTTAGTGTCAAATTGCAAGCAAAATTTAGATACCAGGAAAGAAAAACTATTCTGGTTGAGAAAGTTGAAATGAAATTTGCACTAAAAAATGCTCGTCGTACTCGATTTGAGCAGCTTTATTTTCATTATTTAGTATAACATAAAAATGAGCTTTGTGTATGAAAGAACAATGACTGAAGTATATAGTAAAGATTCTGGAAGTCTATGCAATCAATATAAAGATTTCAGGACGGTAAAAAATACCAAGACCAAAACAAAGGAAGGAAGACTGGGATAGGACACGAGAAGGAAATGTCGGGAGGGAGTCAGGCACACAAAATTCTTTCGATCGTTTTCACTTACATCCCCTAGCAAGAGGCTGCACGGTTTGGTAGGACGGACATCTGTCTAGTTTCAAGTCTTCAAACGCTATTTGACAAGTGCTGCGTTGGAGTTTAATTGTAGCTATACACACATCTGTTCTGGACACGAGGGTTCACTATCTACAGTTCTAGGCACAGCTATGTTTATCTGGTTTTCTAATCACAGCTCTACAAACAAATAGAAAGACACTTCGTATCACTACAGACCATGGGCTATAGAAAATTAAGACTCGTCTCGCAGTGAAAAATTCATTTTTTACAGAAAACCAAAATACTCTGCAAATGACTGCAGGAAAGTTTACCTCAACTACTATCAAAATAGGTTGTCGTTAGTAGGGAAATAAGACAATTTGAAGATATTCTTGGACTGCTCAATTCCAACCAGTTTTCTGTTTTTTTTTCAATTTTCATAGTTGTTGACCACTTTTGAGTTTGATGCAAAAGCGATGCACATAAAACGCTAACCTGAGTTAGTGCGTTTCTATTTCAGTAGCGTTTTCATTATTTAATATGTTTATTTATGCGCACCATTTTCCGGATTACTCAAAAAAAATCTGTCGCTTACATGACCATGATTATTTTAACGTTTCATCGTTACGCCGAATTTATCGAGAAATTTCACCTGCCTTTGATTTGAGCGATGATTCATTTTGTACTGTGCAATAACGGGTCCGAACACAGCTTTCGAGCCAATAAAGATCACCTCACATCGCTAGAAAAATAAAGAAGAACACGAAACAGAATTACTGCGCCCCACCGGGAGTTCTCTGACACGGAACCGAGGCCCTACTTCCTCACAAAATTGAAAACTGAGATTAGATAATTAGATTTTTAGTTAGCTTAAAGCTCCACATAAAATGTAATCCAAAGAGAGCGAAGAGAAGAAACCTAACTAACCTAACTCTATTGTCTATCCTATGCCCCATGGGTGCAAAAACTGAGATTTTTGTTACAGCAAAACTGGAACCCAGAACAAATAACCAAAATCACAACCAGTGCGCCGAGCCAGGAGCCAGTACCTCAAGGTGCACACGAGCCCTGCCAAGTCCCCTGCGCCGCTGGACAATGGGCAGCTGCAGCGGCAGTCTCAGAAGGGAGCTTTGGAAAATGCCCAGTTCCGGGAGATTCAAGCTGAAGAACTACTCGAATTTTGTAATCTGTGCGACTTGCATGCTCAATTGTAAGTGAAATTGAGTGGGAATTTTTCCCATGGCCTGAAATCAAAATAGCATATGTGGAATTTACTTCAGATAATAATCGAGGTTACGAGACAAGTCCCTTTAATATATGTACAACTTCAATTTTTATTAGACTAATGAATAATTGAACAACTAACTCTTGAAATACCTTTGCATGACGACATCCCCAAAAAACTAATATATTAGCCTGATTGATCTAAATGCAAAATTGAAGTTGGCTACGTATTCATCTTTCGCAATTGTATTAGAAGAATAAAATTCGGGAACTGAAATGACTAGAAAGTAGTAGAAAGAAAATTCTTTTCCATTATCTTCGTTAGGAACGTGAACAAATATAAATAAACAATCATTCTCCGAAGTGCTACTTAGAATCGGCTTCGAACAGAGCGAATCTATTGTGGACAACGAAAGCAGCCTGTACAGGACTGACACACTCAGGGGTGTTGGAGGGCAGGTTCGAGCAGGTTGAGGGCAACTGGGGAAAGGGTCACTATGCGTAGAGGCAACGATTGCAAGCACAACTTTTTGAGTTCTTTGAAGTACAGTAATAGTAGTAGTTAGAGTAGGAGTAATAGTAGGAATAGTAATTGCAAACACTACTCCTGCACACAGTTCCAAGTAGCGTCCTCGTGGTGTACGAGGTTTATCCAAGGACTATTTACACGAACGCGTCAAGCGATGCTACTTTAGTTAGAATTATATGATTTTTGTGTTTTCTCGATATAAATAACAGGAAGACGCTTGCTGTATTTACTGCAAAGAGTAGTATGTTTGTCCGTTGTTCGTGTGTAGAGTGAGAGCTGTCGTTGGGCAACCAAAGTTTGGGAGGCAGCTCTAGCATCCCGTAATTTTCAGTGCATCGCTACCTTTGGAAGTGCCATTAGTCGTAGAATTGAGGGCATCATTGCCTGAAACAACAACATGGTCAAAAATCAAAAATTAACACCGAAAAATAAAACAACAAAGCACACTCATCAACTTGCGGTGCAACTGGCACCAAAAAAGGGATTAATAGAAACACATCGAAATCTAAAGGAATAAAAAACTCCGTTCGTTCAGCCTCCATGCTTCTGGATTGTGACACACGAGTAGTCTCTGGCAAGTGAATATAAAAAGGGGGGGACGAGGGACCGAAACTCTAAGTCGCCTGGGATGGATACATTCATTCATAAGAGCAAGAAAGTAAACATCAATTAAGGTGAAAGATAAAACAAAGTAAGAAGAAGTAAACTGCTGCTACGTACACAATATATATATAATATATTTATGTATAACTAGACAGGACTTGCAACAGTGATTTCACCCCAGATAATCAGACTCTGTGGTGATGGTCTACTTGAAACAAACAAATTTGACTACAGTAGAGCATCGTCAAAAGACTCTCCTGAGACGAGACTCTCTCGCTCTTGCACGCTCGGACATTCGTTTCAATCGCGAGCCTAGCACTCGACCACAAAAAAAAACAACGTACGTATATTGATCGGTACATAATTATTAATGAAATAAGAGCAGCTCAAATGAAAGGAAGCTCACACTGCTATGGGAGAGGCGTGCTCTATGCGGCTGCAAAACTCTTATCTGGATTAGAACAGCGATCATCTAGATCTGTCAAAACCGACACATAGAACACCAAAAGAACGGGCGTATCTCCTTATTATAATAGCAGTAGTAATAATAATAATAGTAATAGCAACAATAACAATGATAAAGAGGAGAGCTTGCAGGGTGTAACATGACTGGGGAGAGGCAAGCAATGCCTTAAATGAGTAGTTACATTTTCCCTCGCAAAATGGATTCTTCTGCCAGAAGAGAAGCCTTGTCCTGCATCCTCAGAGCGGCCGCTTACTGGTTGTGGCATGTGGCCTAGTGGCGGCATGTGGCCTAGTGGCGGCATGT
>VOMN01094674.1:0-16509 GCA_014899125.1 Orchestia grillus
CAAACAAATAATATTATACAATTGACGCTCGAATCAGGAAAAGAGTTGGAATGTGCGGACAAATCCGGCACATTGGTGGTTGATCCTGGGTTTTTCTCTATTGGGAATTTTCTCTTATGTGCACGACTTCAAACAAACAAGACGACCAGAGTTTTAGTATTATACTAAACCAGCCGTGACCCGTTGGGTGAAATAAAATTTATCAAAATCAAACCGNTTTCAAGCAAACAAGCAAGACGACCAGAGATTTAGTATTATATAGATAGATAGATGGATTAATGTATTGTATAGATTACGTGCGTAATTTACACGTAGTTTATAAAGTACGTAGATAATTTTTGTGCAATTTGTATCAATGTTATGTGCGAATTTTGTGTACACTAACTTGAGCGGATACGGCCTTCAAGTCGTACTGAAATTTTTGTATGTAAAATAATATTTCGAACATTTATGAAATTTTGAAGGTGAAATAAAATAAATGTTTTAAAATGATTGTAAAACAAGCCCCGATCTAGAATGCTACGGGTGAATACTCATCATTAACTTGTTTCTTCATAACAGTTTTGTCGAAATAAAATTTTGAAAACGCTTTCATTTCTCAGGAATCGATTACAAAAGCACACAACAAAGCACACAGCAAAGTACATCAAACGTAAAAAATATAAAGAATTGCATCACAAAGAAGTGAATTACGTACTACAATTGTAGGAATTATGATCTCTCGCCATGAAACAGCTCGAGTGCATGCATACATGCACGACTGCCAAACGGGGGAGGGGACGTTTGAGCTCATCCACAAGTTCAGATAACTAGCCACCATATGTAGGTAGGTAGTACAACACACTGGAACACACTGCTAGACAATTAGTCAGTTGTGTTGTTATGAATTAAACGAACATGGCAAAAAGCCAAGAGAAAAAATGAAAAGTTAGGACGTGAGACAATAATTGACGGTGGATATGAATTGATAAGCTGTTGATAGATTTCTTATTTGAAACTAAACTGAAATTTAAAGGCCTATGGGAGTAAACAAATAGAACAATATTTCAAGAGTTTTGCAATAATGTCAGAATTAGCGTGAAACTTCATGAGTCAGGGTGACATAGCGGTAGTGAAAAAAAAGTAACCTTTATTACTACTGGCGTGGTGAGGGATGTGAGGAATGTGTGGTTTAAACTTTTTTTTCCGAGGGAAGTACTCCCTGCTCACGTGAAAATGCCTCGACTGAGCCGAAGTGTGAACCAGGGTCCTCTCGGCTATGAGGCCATCACGCTAGCAGTACGCCATGGAGCCCACATGTCAGGGGGACATTGCGGTAGTCAGGGTAATATTCCAAGAGTCCGAGGAATATTACACGAGTCTGAAGAATAGTTTAAGAGTCAGAAGAATAGTTTAAGAGTCAGAAGAATAGTTTAAGAGTCAGAAGAATATTTCAAGAGTCAGAGGAACATTTCAACAGTCAGAGGAACATTTCAAGAGTCAGAGGAATATTTCAAGAGTCAGAGAAACATTTCAACAGTCAGAGGAACATTTCAACAGTCAGAGGAACATTTCAACAGTCAGAGGAACATTTCAAGAGTCAGAGGAACATTTCAAGAGTCAGAGGAATATGTCAAGAGTCAGAGGAATATTTCAAGAGTCAGAGGAATATTTCAAGAGTCAGAGGAATATTTTAAGAGTCAGAACAGTGACTTGTGTCAGAACAATAATACAAGCCTCAGCTCAATATTGCAAGATTCAGCGTAATAAAAGATGGTTCAACGCAACAAAGGATGAATCAGCGCAACAAAGGATGAATCAACGCAACAAAGGATGAATCAGCACAACAAAGGATGAATCAGCGCAACAAAGGATGAATCAGCGCAACGAAGGATGATTCAGCGCAACAAAGGATGATTCAGCGCAACAAAGGATGATTCTGCGCAACAAAAGATGATTCAGCGCAACAACAGATGATTCAGCGCAACAAAAGATGATTCAGCGCAACAAAGGATGATTCAGCACAACAAAGGATAGTTTAGCGCAATAGAGGACGATTCAGCCCAATACAAGATGGTTTAGCGCAATAAAGGATGAGTGAGCGCAATAAAAGACGGTTTAGCGCAATAAAAGACGGTTAAGCGCAATAAAGGATGAGTGAGCGCAATATTAACCTTATACTCTAGCAGGTAATAGTTCATCCGTCAGTCACCTCCTAAAAGAGGTGTGTAATTACTTAATTAGAAGTGAGGCTCAACTCTCCAGGAAGCGGAGACGTGAAGGATTTCCATAATCCCCGTCCCGCGGAGCCCGCTACGGGCCGCTACAGACAACTTAGAGTGGTGCTCTAGACAACTTTGAGTGGTGCCCATGACAACTTTGAGTGGTGCCCATGACAACTTTGAGTGGTGCTCATGACAACTTCGAGTGACGCTGACTCCCGTTGGAGGGGGCCGAGGTCAGACTGGACTGCCTGAGCTGACCTAGCTGGACGGGAAGCCCTGAAGCTCCTCTGGTCTCCCAGGACCTCCGTCTCCGAGGAGCACTGAAGAACAATCCGTTGCTACGCGTCACTCGGAGGAACTAAACTTTCCATGAAAGACGATCAAATCATTGTACAGTTGACACTCGAATCAATAGGCCTCTTCGCATTAGACTTCCACGCAATTGGGGTATCTGAATATGCCCAACAAAATTAACCTCAGAGCGGGATTCAAAAAATTGCAGTTAGATCTCTGTTTTGAGCAGATAAGTGTTTTGTGTTTTTTTTAAATATTGTGAGATGTTGCCCGTACGCCCCACATTATCAGACCACTTCCTTTTAGTCCGTTGAAGGAAGGGTCAATTGTATTTTCAAAGTGTTAAATGGAAACTAGTGAACCATTGTGGACTGTGATGACGGCTGTCAATGTTCTGAGTTATGATTCTAGCTAATGAAAAGATACGGAGAGAATTTCACCATTCATTTTACAAGTATTTATAATTCATTCGTTGGATATCATTTCTCACACTACTTTTATAACTGAATTCGAATGAGGCCGCTCAGTATAATATGAAAAGTTCGATAGAAATAGAGTAGCTGGATCTTTCACACCTCGTTAACATAACATTACGTTGAAAACGTTAAGGAATGTTACTAAAGAATTACTGCAGAGAATAATAGCTACCAGTGCTTAGAAATCTTTCCAGTAAATTTGAGTGATTCTGAAACTGCTAAACATCCCCGAATAGTACCGAAAAAGAATCTTTATTAATTCCAACACGTTTTACCGTTGGGTTTTCAATGCCTTACAACTACTGACGTGGTGAGGAATGCGTGGCTTAAACTTTTTTCTCCAAGGAAAGTACTCCGTGGTCAAGTGAAAAGCCTCGCCTGAGCCGAGGCTCGAGCCCTAGTCCTCTCGGCTGTGAGGCCATCACGCTAACCACTACACCATGGAGCCTAAAACATTATTTCAAACATTAATTCGAAAAACATTAATTAAAGTAGTTCAATCAATCATCGTAACGATTCTGGTTCGACTCTTTTTGCATCCCATTTTCGGAAGGTATTGGAACTGTTCGAGCGATAATTGAAAAGAAGGGACAAGCCCAGACATTGCGAGCAGAATCTGTACAAAATCATCCCTTTCATAAGTTACGATAAGTCACAATATTCGCCAACACAAAACAACAGTTGAAACAAACAAAACGAGTCCCACTGACTGGCCTGAATCAGTACAAGTTTTGGTCTCGATAAAAAGCGCGTAAACTTCCGGCCCGTTGTCAGTGGCAGCGGTGCTGGCGTCACATTCACTTCCGGAGGTGCGGGCTGGATGTGCTCTTCCGTTCCGGACCTAAATGCTAGAGTTCAACAATGCGCGCTGCGATCCCAAACATTCTTGCATCGCAATAACAAATAATAGTATTTTGCCAGGCCACTTGCGAGCAAGATATAAAAAATTAAATAACACAGTTTGTTTGAACTTTGAAGGTAATATTTTGCCTCTGTAGGCTAAGAAACTTAGTTATAACTTCGATTTAGCTACATCTCGCAATAGTTTCAGATAATAATTCATTTGACATAATATACATCTTTTAACATATAAATGAGGAAATGATCTGTAACGTATGCTAGAAAAAGCAAACAAAATTGGGAAACAATAGCACACAAGATGGAACAAACGAACATAAAATAACGATGTGAACTCTTTCAGCACATTATCTCGAAGGCTCGATCTAATTGGTACCCGTACACATAGAGGGTGCATCACGAATATGCACACCTCACTTCATAATATCAATAATTTGCTTCCCGGTAAAGTAAGCTCCCCGGACAAAATATTAGTCACTTATTGTTTTTTAAACTCCAGTTATTTACTACTTTCATCCATTGGTTTTCAAAGCTGTGACCAAAGTTTAGGTTATATGCAAGTACTGAACATGCGTCAGTTTTCAATCAGAGCTGGCAAAATTTTTGGTTCTTAACTGCTCCACAACGATGGAAAGGAAGGTGACATGGAATGGCAAACATAGGCTATTACATTTGCTTGGGCTAAATGACACCCAGTGAAGGAAGTAGCGGAATTTGTAAGTGTTTTATGCCGCACAATTATGCAGGTCTACCAATAATGGAAACAATCTGGTAGATACGGCAATTCAAAGCCTAAATGTGGTTGAACAAAATTTCTAACCGGTAGGGACAGCCGCCGTGTGTCACGAATTGTTGAACGGATTTGCTTTGCATCAAGGATGAAACAGCGTCAATGTTGGCCCTTCTCCTGCTGTTTCTGAACAAATTTTTTGTAGGGAACGCCATGCAATGGATATATGGAGCCGAGTAGATCGTAAACGACCGATATAAACTCTTACCCACTCGACCCCAAACGCACATCGGACTGTAGAGGGGTGGAGAAGTGTCATGTGCTCAAGTTACTTACGATTCGGTCTTAATAGCAATGATGCCCGCTGTCGTGTTCATAAAAGATCTCATGAATCCTTCATATAAGCCTGTGAGCAAAGGGTGATACAAGGAAGAGGTGGGTCTGTCATGTTCTGGCTCTGTTTCAATTACACAGAAGTAGATCCTTTAGTTGAGGTATCCGTCAAACTGAACCAGCATGGCTACGTTGAGTTGCTAGATAACCAAATTTTGCCATTTGTACAACGTATGAATGAAGAAAGGTATGCTGGTTTGCCTATCTTTCAGCATGACAACTGCCGGCTGCCTCATGTTAGAACAGTAATTAATTGGCATGACAGTCGTTCAGGATGTCAGGCGTTCAGATTGGCAAAGTCTAAAGACATAAGCTAATAGAAAATGTGTGGGGCCACCTGGAGTCTAGAACGACGAGCTAGACGTCGAAAAGATCCTCCACATACTGTGGCTGCACTAGGTGATCAGAGCAAGCACAATTTAAAACCTAACAGGTGTACATTGGGACTATGTCTCACAAATGTACACAAATGTAAATGTCTCACAGAACTGGCGACGTTATTTGCGCACGTGAAGATTCTACACCGATATTAGTAGCAGATGACTAATTTTTCGTCCCGTGAGCGTATCTTAATATAGCATACTAACTGAGGTAAGCATTTAACGAGACAGAGTTAAATTTGGCTTTGTATTAGGCAAATTATTGATGTTCGATAGTGAGGCATACGTTTTTGTAAAACACGATATATGAAGGCATATGATACAGTTTTTTAATCACCTTCACCATAACAGGTATAAAAGACGCATCTGCGTGAGGTCAGGTACGCATTACTCAACACAAGAGAAATATAATTAGATAACGGTGTTCTAACTATGAAACTAAAACTATTAGAAGCCCTCTGAATCAGACACTGCAAATTCTCTGAAGGGAAGGTCGACAGGGTTATCTCCGACAGGTGTGCTTGGTCCCCAAGGGATGCCAAGGGGAACGGATATCATACCTATTCGAAACGGGATTAAACATCCTACTTACTTCCAGGGAGGGCTGAGTTCTTACCTTTTCGTCACCAGTCTCTGATTTAAGTAATAATTTCATAAGTTCAAGGCCGCACCCATACTTTCGTTGAGCATCTCCGTGAGCGTTGGGCCTCCATAATTTGATGTTACATCTACATACAGGTCTTCCAGTGACTGGAATCTCAGTCATTCAGTTATTCAATTATTCAGTTGTTTTGAAGTCGTTGGCAAACTAACTTCATAGAAACGCCCAAGCCGTTCGGTCTTCTTTAGTGAAGATTATGCTGGAAAGTACAGAGCTTGCTCTACACCAGTTGAATTTAAATTCAAATCATCAATATCGTTCGAGAACGCTAACTGCATAAAGTCTTGCTTACAGGTTAGTGATGTGTTTTGGAATTGTTGCATCTCATCAATTATTCAAGTGTTTTTTAGAGCTTGGTCATTTTAACTTTTGGGCAAAAATTCCGGTTCGCGACAAAAAAATATAATTATGCCTGCCATCTCACTCGTATGACATACGACACGTACTTGTACAATCTGCGACCACTCACTGGTTTAATTTGACATGACACGTATTACTATGATGCAGTGACTTGGGCAATGCTTGGCATTGATATTTCCGAGTAATACTAAAATAAAATAAAAATAAACTCCCGCATGCCTCCCTGTCAGTGCGAATGATGTTCAAAAGCACTTGCTGATTTGGGAACACGTGTGGATGACAGCACAGTATGTAGTAGTAGCTCTTGTCCACGAGTCAACTATTTCATCATTATGGGCGGCAGATTATATATGACTGTACAAAGACATTGTGCGGTAAACGTGTTTTGCATGGTCTATTTATTTAGTATTTATAGCAACGAAATTAATTCAACCGCAAGTTCGACCAAACGTCTGTTAAATTAATTTATAAAACTCCAATAATTTTAATTTTGAAATAGAGTCACAGCTCCGTGGCACATTAGTTTATTTGTTATGACTTTTAGGAGATATACGAAAAATACATGGTATAATAATAAGATCTGATAATCTCAATTTTCTTTCGATTGAATAGCTCAGAAAAAACTGAATACACTCACATCGTTTCTTAGCAAATGAACTCAATATCGAGGGGAAAATACCAAAATGGATTTTAATTTTCACATACACTCGCAATGATTAAACTCAATTTTGACCACGTAGTCGGGTTCCCATAACCCAATTTTGCCAGTTCAGTAGGTACAGCTACCTACCGAGTACAAAATATTTCTCTTTGTAGAGTTTCCTATGAATTCAAGTGAAGTAAATCGAGTGCATAGGGAAGTTTTCAGTCATGACGGAAGATACTCCGTGCATATCAGATACCTTGGAGATTATTCATAAGAATACTCTTCAGTATACACAAAAGATGTCACAAAAATGTGGCACCACACAGTGATAGATCATGAAGTTTGGCTTTTTTTAGTTATCGTACTATAAAATACCCTGCTAAATACCGTAAAACGCAGTAAATAAATATGTTTACGTATTTTATCATAAACAATGAAAACATATTATCCGATCATAATACTTAATGAACGATTAATCTATGTTAACACATTTTTGATATACAGTGTGCATAAATTATCACAAGCCAAACCCAGCAGACACAAAAACGGACGAGCGAGTTTCAGCTGGTTCGTGACGTTGCCAAAAGGGGGAGATAGCGCCTCTTTGACAGCAGTTATGGTCACCGTAGAAGTTCCTGACATGCTTACGGGGAGCAACAGGTATGGAAATTTGTACCACCATAATAATTCAATAATTTTTTTAGGTAGTACTGAAGTAGACATCCGGCTAGGTATAGTTCTTTGTTCTGATCCGGGCAGTCAGGAGGGGGTATTTTTGAAGTCTAACGCTGCCGTTTCAAATGATCATTTCCCCCACAACAGATGACAGATACGTCATAACAACGCTGTTCTGTTAACCCAATTTCCCCTTGAGGTCTTGCTGTGCGTGTCCAGTGCAATAAAATATTGTATTACTTCAATTTTGCAAACGTAGCACTGCAGAAACAGGAAAATTGTACTCGCATGTCAAAGTCCCGTATGTTTTTAAAGGTTTTCCTGAGACCGATAATTTAAATGAGAACCAAGTTTCTCAAGAGCTCCTGTTTTCAGGCGTCGCCCTGTCTATTTTAAGTTTCGCAAATAGCCGCGCAAAAATTCCGCATCGCAGTTTCATACTCATTTCATGAAGCCGCTACCACGAGCGCAATTCAAGTTTCCACATGCGCAAATAGGGCGCGATGCATTGAATATTATTCAAGTCTGAAACAGAGCAGCGAAATGAAATACCAAATGTTCACGGAGGGGATAATTTACTTGACGTAGAACCGTAAATTGGCGCAAGCAGTCGTCTCAGCGGATGTAAATTAAGCTTCCCTCGGAGCTAAACAAGTCTAAATACGAAGTGATAATAGCGGATGCGCCTTGACTTGCAGGTCGGTGGGGAGCGAGCTCGTCCCTCAGAGGGTGTCCTTGAAGGCCGAGTTTTCCACCTGACCTCGGAAACGCGGCATCCTGCCGAGCAACTTTGGCTGCACCGCTCGACCATTCCGCCCCCGCTGCAACGCGGATGTTGGCGTAATTCCTCGCTCCGAAATAACGCCGCGTGTCGGGGAGTCGAGGTTCCGGTGTGTGCAGGCGGCCTGCTGACGCAGATTTAATTCGATGTAACAGTCGCACATCTGAGAGACACATAACTCGCCTGCCTTCACTCCACGTACAACTGCTCGTGGTTCCCGTTACAACTTGTATTCTCAGATTTTTTATGATTTTAAAATTTGATTGAGTTGACTCTAATGTTACTTATATAACGTTTCGTCAAAATGATATTCCACAGCTTAATTTTATGAACGCTGATTTGAGTCTAAGCCACTAATCCCAAGCATTGTTACCGCACCAACTTTTCGAAAATATTGCACATCTAAATTTCAATCATAAGTACAGCTCATTATACGGGTTTTTTATTACAACAAAATTATTCATAATTCGAAGAACAATTGAGCAAGTCCAAATAAGTATGTCATTTTTTAGATACGCGCCCAAGATGTACTCAATTTTACAGCAAGAACACATGCATTCGACGGATGGCAGCAAGGGTATCCATTGTCACGGACTCGCTCTAAAGCAGATCCCTGACTCCTGTCTTCAGCGAAATTACCCTCGTGCAGCCGTGCAACTCCCGCGCCTGCGACAGTGGAACGCTTCTCATTTCTTCTTCTCCTTCATTGAGCCAATGGAGCACCAGCTTTACAGGATTAAGTACTAGTAGTGAGGAGAGCAGCGCTTCAGTAACTCAGACTATCTCGCACCAGAAGAGAAGAGACCGTTTCGTACGGACTGTGAAAAATGAGGAATCTCTGCACAAGGTATGTTCCCACTCAAGATCCCCCAGGGCACAGAAGCAGCCAGTTAAGAATTAAGAGAAAAGAAAGATGAAGAATCATCAGCGAAGAAGGAGTGAAAATGGAAAGAAGCAAAGTGGGCCCGCAAGATACAAGTCCCGAAGGCCTAGCTAAAGCTGATGTTTACAGGATTAAATGTCAGTGAATGTATGTTCCACGCTACGTTTACGAATGATACTTTAAAATCGGAGATGAATCACACGATGCTCTAACGCTGCATATTTCGTTCATTGAATGCTTGGTAGCGTAAATGGGGACGGGCGTGCCATCTACTCAGGAGGTTCCGGGTTCGATCCCAGACGAGATACATCCGCTGGGAGAGATTACGCTCGGTCCTACTAAAATTCGGTAAGCCAGGCGGGGCTCCGTATGGGATGCCTGGTTTCCTTCCAGAGCATGAGAGAAAAGAGCATGATAAAAGATCAAATGCTTAAATAGAGCCGGAGGACGCAGCTTCTTAAGGTACTAGATTTAGGTACACAAATTTTCCGCGTTCAGAAGTTCAGTTCAGCGTGAGCTGGCTGCGACTTTGCTTCGACTGCGCAGTTGTATTTCTCCACAATTCAACCTACAACGACCTAGAGTTGTGAGGGCTTCTGACTCAGCAAGGCACTTATTTAGAACCGATTATGATATTTTTAGCGCGCAACGTAATACCAATATGAGAGGTGGTTTAGACGAGCTCAGACAGTCGACAAAACTAACCGGGGAAAGCACACGCATCCTACTTATCTCAAGAAATGAGTCAAGTCCCCGGATGTAAAAGAAGATAATCTCTCGCACCACCCTTCCAAAGCACAATAATTAGCATAGTTAGAAAACGCACAAGTCAACTCTAGAGTTGACTTACTCGAAGAAACTTATTCTATAATTAATTTGTGAGCATTTTTTGCTTTAAGGAATACAAGTTCTCTTTCCAATACTAAGACTGGGTGGATCGAGTGAAGTTACGAGGGAAACTTGTGGCAGTAAGCTGAAGATGCTCCGAAGTAAGCTATGAATTTTAATGATTCATGAAAAATCCTGCATTTGGCATGCATCACAAACGTAATACACTCATAATAACAGATTAGTTATTGGCAGATACTATTTCGTAACGATTTTGTTCCGTTTTATTATTTGAGAACTACTCAATGAAACTGCAGAATTCATTTGCTTTCAATTACGAATAACCGAAGCTTTCTGAAATGAAATCAGAACATGACCCGCGCCTCGGATGAGCCTGGCAAACACCAGCAGCCTTGATAAGGGCAGAGATATCTCAGGAGATATGTGAGCCAACACATGACAAGGGTGGTGCTATGACACCACATGTCCCCGACGCACCACTGCATGGGAAGAAGGGATGGGGGGCACAGCTGTCACAGACACACCACATCACTCATCGCTGTGAGGTGGATGCAGAGCGAGCTCTCACGACCTTGATAGGCCGGAAGCAACGGTATATTTGCTGTTGCAGCTGAAGCAGCACCAGCAGCAGCCACCTCATGTAAACAATGCAGATGATAGCTCTACAGTCTACGCTATTCTGTGGCTGAAAGTGCTTTACAGAACGTGAGAGCAGTAAAACGAAGGGATCTACATCAACCTAAATAAACGTTTGTTAAAGAAGGACTTATGATCATATAACGGTAAGTCCAGTCTAGGGATATGAATTTCTAAGAAAACTACGAATTCCACAATCATATTCACCGATGGAGCTGTACTGCAGTCGTACTGGTTTCCACAGACAAGCAGCAGGGAAAGGGAGGAGAGGACTTGTTCTGACGGGCATTTTGATCAGCGTTCAAGCCTGAACACTTTCACAAATTTGCTGTTGTACTCGTTACAGCTTTTGTTATAAGCTTTTGTTGTAAAAAGCTTCTCTTAACGAGTACATAATTCCAGTACAATGAGTGATGGTACACTTATGCAAATAGTAACAACTCGCGGTTGCAACCTTTCATTGTACCATGCACAAATATTTTTTAATGTTGAGAAAAATAATTCCCAGGTAATTTCACGGGTAATTATTCTGGAAACTGCTTCAGATATGATTCTAGGTGTAAATAGTAAAGAGTTAAACACCGAGATATTGGGTATCGCAAAAAAGTATCGCCCCACTATGATGGATCATAAAGTGATTGTTAAATATCGTTCTATTGAACATCGCATCAATACTGAAAAACTAAGTAACAAATAAACAAGGTAATTTTCTTTGTACCTAACATTGAAAACAAATTACACGATGTTTAATCAACAATGAACAATTGAACAATGTTGACACCGTCATTTTGCGCCCCCTTATCGATGGGAAATCTCAAGAACGGTCACGGCTCATGGTGGAGCCCTTAGTAATGGTTCGCAGAGGGTGAATAAAGTTAGGCGAGACACATCTATACAGATGCGGCCAAAAAATTGTACTCGCTGTTTGATAGTCCTTATATTGGTGGCACTCGGTGACACGAATTACCAGCTAGCACCACTTACCTAGAATTAATTTATTGTTTGCACTATATTTTTGCATGAGATTCGTAAGTGTAAATTCTTTTTATCCCGAAATGACTGAATCACAGAACGTTAAAGAGTAAGTACATTTATTTGGACCCCTTTGAATTTACTTGGCGTTAATATAAATACGACGGGGGATCAAAATCACTGCGAAATTTTTCAGAAGTTTCCTTTTTTGCTTTTTACCTGACGAGTCTTCCAGCTTCCATAATACATTAGCATAACGAGCTCCTGTAACAATTCCTTGATCATCAACATAATAAGTATCACGCTATTAAATCCGGGAAAATGGTGGCCATCACTATTGGAGCCGACTTTTGCGACTTCTTGATTGGATTTGATGACCCCTGAGGAAGCCACTGTTTTGACTGCTGTCTAGATTCAGAATCATGCTGGTAGATCCAGGTTTCATAACCAGGTACGAAGTGCTCGCCATCATTTACAAGTTTGTTCAATATCGTTAGGGAGAGATCACTTCTGAGAATCAGGTGATCAGGGTGCATTGCTTTGGGACCTATCGTGCTGAAAGCTTGCTTCGTACTTAATTATCGTGCAGAATAGAATAGGCTGAAACATATGAAATGCCTAGGGACAAAACTGACTTATTTTTTGAACCTTGTTCAATTAAATTTCGAGCAGCCACAAATGTTATAGTCATTTTTTGATGTTCCTGATCTTCAACTGCGATCGTCGTCTTCAAGATCGTTTCTCTCTTCTTCGAATCGATGAATCCACTCGTAGACTGCAGTTCTCGTTGGCGCAGTATGTAGCACCTTACACGTTTTCTAAAGCCTCCCGTGATTTGCAGAACCTTCAATGCGATATTCTCCAAAAATTTGCAATTCAATTTTATCTTAAAATAGCTTTTTTTCCATAGACCCAAAAAAAGCTTCGTTTACAAAGGGTCTATTGGTACAGCAGTCAGCGCATCACTGATTACAAGTAACCACAAGTAAGGTAAACACTCGGTGATATGTTCTGACATGTCTAACCTTGTTTTTGATTTCATCGCTGTGATAAAACTTCAGCTTTTTGATCCCCTCGTACAGGCAGAAAAGAGCGTTTGAGTAGCATTCACGTGACGAGAATCTGAAAAAAATTGGGGAAAATCCTTGAGGGAGCTCGCAAATACATTTACTCGAAGCTAACACGGTAAAGGAATTGTTTATTTTTTAGTTAAACAATGGCACAATTTTCCGAACTCGGATCCTATGACTCATTGTAAGTTAGCAAAACGTTATTTCACGCTCATGGAGAACTCTACATAATATTATACGAAAAATTAAAGGAAGTAATGCCAAGTAATAATTTCTACACAAGGCCGAACCCTACAATGCCTTTCAACAAGTCCAAGCCACGAGGAAGGTCAGGAGCAATAAAAATTCGAACCTGAAGTAAACTTCGTCTATTTCGGATACAAATTGATCTCATTTGCATGTAATTCTCGAGTCAGCAGACAGCCACACAGAAATGGATGCTCAGATCGATAGAAATCAAGGCCGCGCAGCATTCGAGCTTCGCTCAATAGATGAAGAACTGTCGCGACACGAGCAATATCAGACAGACGGTCAATGTAGAATATAAAATATTCAAGTCTCAAGAACGGCTCATCAAAATGAGAAGTTGCGAAAAAAATTGGATCTAGTGCGATTACATTCCATGGGAAGAGCATTACATGATTGTTATAGATTTTCATTTTTATAATTTGGACATCAGTTATACAAACATTAAATGGGATGAAATTAGTGTAAGCGTATCCCACGCAATATAAATTGAGCATCTCACACACCGACGGTATCTTCATTCTTCATCTCATTGACAGGCTCAAATGATTTAGATAAAATTAAGGAAGTCATTTTCTCATTCAAATAAACCATCGCATTTACAACCACACCACAAGCAATCAACGACAGAGACACGTGTGGGAATAACGTTCCAGGTATAAATGCTAACCAGACCTTGTCGAGCACGCAGTCGAAAGCAATAATATATTCAATACGTAACTTTTTGCAGTGCATATCGATAATGGAACGATCGGGCACAGTCAACGGAGTCGACCAAGGATTATTTTAATTACTGTAACATCAGGGGTTCCGCCTTAGTAAACACATCTTATGTGATTGCAACTGTGGGGTTCAATTTCAGTTTTAAGTTCATTTTTAGTTTCATATTCAGTTTACATAGTAAATTCTGAAGTGAGGACTCTTGAGACGAACGAATTGACTGAAGTTTCAATTTATTGTTCATTTTCAGTTTCAGGTTCGTTTCCAGTGAATACGATAAACTTCACGCAGCGAAAGTTATAAGGTTGACTCCAGAATCTTATCTATCGCCTCAAGGTCACCTGGTCTCTCAGTACATACAGTCGATGACGGATCTCGTGAGCGCAAATAATTATATTATATTCAAGCAAGCTCGACTCTAAAGTCATTCTGACAAAATACAAATTGGCATTATGCAGCATTCATAGACAAACAACAAAAAACTCTTCGTCCTTCCTGCAATTGATTTACTAGCATTAACGTAACCAGTACGACAGCAATTAAAGAACACAAGGAAAAAGTTCTCAAAAACGCTGGGTAATTGTGAACCGGCGAAAAAGACGCAATGCTCGAGCGCGGGTCGCTGTGTAGTGCTACGCACTTGACATTGGTGGCCCCTGCGACACTGCGTTTGTTTCCCAACGATTGCGAGAGGTGCCTGCTGTTGCGGGCGGGGTTGCATGCTCACAAATGGAAGTGGCTGAACCGAGAAATTCGCAAGTAAGACACTTGAAACCGCTCAGCTTTGAATGGAATACGACTGGAGTGAGCAAGTCAAGCATGCAAGTGAGGATACGGTGATATAATGGTAGATGTTCTTCTAGTACTACTTAACTTCTAAGTGTTCGCTCAGGGGTTAATTAAGTAACAAATTTACTCAGGATTTTCACTACCGAAAATTTACTGAAGGCTCGGAACAAGCCATAAGGGAGTACGTCCTAGGTGGGGTCGAATAAACAATGAAACTATAAAAATTTGATTAGGGGGAAAAAGACGTAAGGCTAACGTAAGACTTACATACTGATGAAGAATTCTAGGATTGAATTTAGTATCTGGATTATTAACGGATATGCATTGATTGCAAATAGTTTTCTTTCCACTTCTCAAGATAAAAAAATGAGTGGCTCATTCGACGCCAGCGATGTCACACTTTTTCCACGAGCGATCGAGTTACATAAGCGATTGGTTGAAGATGGCACTACAGTTGAGGAAAATAACTTTGAGAGACATATTCGTTTAAACTTTAGTAAAATAAACAATTTTAGTCACAAAAATATGTTCGCGACAAATAGCTTTGAGCAGATTGAGCATCACAAGGCTCGTACTCTTAAATGAGCAATGCGGTCTTCGCTACGTCCGCTTGAAGGAGCTCTGGAAATCATATGGAAAGCAAAAATGCTAGTTCCTATCGGTAAAAAGTGAGTGACGTCGGGATGCACGACACGAACGTTACTGCAGCGCACTACGAGAGAACAACGTAACCCGCGGTGTAGTAGCCCATTCGAAGTAAGAAATTTGCCAAAAACTATCCCCATAGGCATAGAAAGTGAACACAAGTATTAGCTAGAAGTCTAATGCGATGAACACTACACTATTTTATGAAAAGATTTCTACAAAAATGTTCAAAATTTTGACGATAAATTTCTTATCTATCCGAAGCAACGAGTCTAAGCAGCCTTATAGAAAAATAGCTAATCGATCTAACCGTTTTCCATGGTTAATCGTTTACCAATTAATTTTACAGCCGACCAAATGAAAACGGGAGACGCGAGCAGAAATGCTAGTACTACACGAGGGTAATCAGCTAGTATTACACGAGGGTAATCAGCTAGTACTACACGAGGGTAATCAGCTAGTACTCCACGAGGGTAATCAGCTAGTACTACACGAGGGTAATCAGCTAGTACTACACGAGTCGAGCTCCGAAAGTTTGTCATTAATATCATCCGAGGAGTGAAGAGCCCCAGGCCTGCTGCGGAGAGCAACTCGACACTGTTTTCGCGGGGAAATTGAAACGACAACATCGGAGAAGTTTTCGGTTAGGGGTTAGTGAGATAGTTGTGAAATAAAAATGAGACATTTTTACGAAATTCAAACTCAATTTTGTTAACATGTTCATTGAGAAGCACTTTGCCTGCAGTTCCCTTTCATATTTCTCCCTCAACTTGCTCATCCTCTTTTGTGTGTTGCAGCCACGTGAAAGGGTATAGAACCAGTAGAACGTTTTTTCTTTCTCAGATGAGTTTAGTTAACAATTGTTTTTGTTAACCACTGGTTTTAACGAAGGAAATTTGATGTAATCAATTTCGAGAAGACCTAGGTTAAGAACCCCAGGAATTTTCACACAATCGCTAGAATTCTCGGTGAAGAGCTAGGGAATATTGGAATTGTTATTCATCCGTGCCTCAAATTATTGATCGTGACACAATGCAGCGCTCAAATATACCCTCTTCGAGAAAAAGACGAAGATAAACATATATATAGAAGTATTTTAGTTTGCAGATACGGTAACAAATCTAATATCAGAAAGTTAGAAAGCGTTGCTAACTTGAAAAGCCCTGAAGCACCTGAGGAAGAGCAGGAGGAGGAAGAGCAAGAGGAGGAAGAGCAGGAGGAGGAAGAGCAGGAGGAGGAAG
>VOMN01094678.1:0-13023 GCA_014899125.1 Orchestia grillus
CGCTTCAGCGACTCAGACTACACCGCGCTGAAAGAGTGAGACCGTTTAGTTTGGAGAGTAGAAAACGGGGAATCTCAACCCAAAGGTGTGTTCCCACACAGGATCCACTTTTAAGTTACCTTAGCTAGAGATAAGCATCGGGACTTCTATCTTCCGTGCCCCTTTGCTTCTTTCAATTTTCACACCTACTTCGCTATCTTTTCGTTGTCTTCTCTTCCTCTTTATCCGTCACTTGCTGTGTTTGTTCACAGAGATGCTGTATGACAACACATCTTAGGCATGGATGCCCTGTTCCCTACAGTCCACACTAAATGGTCCCTTATCTTTTGGCGCGAAGTAGTCCGAGTCACTGAGGCGGCGAAGTCTATACCACTGCTGCTTATACTACTACACAGGGTATGAAAGTATTTTATCTTTCAAAAACACTGGAAAATTTGTTTGAAAACTAAAAATGTAAAAATGGAGCTACACTTTAAAGAATATTCTAGTTTTCATGCTATTTTGTCATCCAAGGTTGATTGAAATAAGTTAATATCGATTTAGAGGAAGGAAGAAAGGAAGAATAAAATAAATAATTGTAAACGCAGGTGTGTGCATAACCTGGCCCAGAAATCTACATCGACAGCAATTGGAGTAGTCAGAGAAATTCCGTGAATTGTGCATTGCAGTTATTTTATGTTCTGTGTTTGATATATTCCGTAAATTCTGTATTCCGTACTTGAAGAGCTACACTGGGGCGCCATTGAGACGGTGCCCCAGGGGTTCTTGGGAGGCGCGTTAGGCCGCGTGCAGAGCTGGTGTCGCGCCGCTGCTCGTGGCCTCTCTAAACCTGCATCGCCCAAGGCAACATTACTCGCAAACCTGGTCCGGTTCTGCAGTGCCTAGTGTTGATGTGCGGCGGCTCATTTGTGCCGCCCGCAGTTACTGAACTTCATTCCACTTTGTGATTGTCATTGTAACGTATCTTGGTATTTCTGGGAAATGATGGAAGACCTGTTAGTCGGGATCTATTTGCTTTACACTGACGAGATTTGGGATCGCTCGATTTCGTAGCCCTCCACTCGAGCAATGCTGCTGCGACTCCAGTGTTGGGTTCGGGCTGGTGGTGCTGTATAGCGGTTGGTGGAGGCGGTGCGGTGGTGCTGTATAGCGGTTGGTTGAGGCGGTGTGGTGGGGCAATATAGCGGTTGGTTGAGGCGGTGTGGTGGTGCTGTAAAGTGGTTGATGCCGCCGTTGCGGTGCACTGCATGTGAACCAACCTGCTCTAATGACAGGCTTAAGTCTTTTTATTAGACCCTCTGTCACAGCTGACGTTGACCCTCTGTCACAGTTGACGTAGACCCTCTGTTACAGCTGACCTAGACCCTCTGTCACAGCTGACGTAGACCCTCTGTCACAGCCGTCGTAGACCCTGCGTTGTAGTGGGGCACCTCACGGGAAGTAGGCCTCGGCCCAGGTCACACCGAGCAGGTGCAGGTGTGCGAGCTGCGAGTCAAATTGTCAACGAGTTTTTGATTTTCCATGTCCAAGTTTGCACTAGTGGCCTGCTGGTCTTAATTTGATTCTCATTTTTTGCTCATGTTATTATAAAATAATCTCAATAGGTTCTTATGGTATTGTGTTACTGCTGTTTTAGTGTCAGGCTTTTTAGAGTAGATTGAATTTTAAATTGACTTTTGACTGGTGTTTACATTTTTGGCCGCATTGAACAAATGTATTTTTTTCTTGAGATTTACGATGCTCTGCGTTCTGTCATGGAGGCGCTTCTGCTTCACGTTGATTTCTTTCGTGCGAGTGTCACACAGGCCTCATTTCTGCCTGTCAGTTCTACCTGTCAGATAGGCTTGTCAGACGGATCCCTGATCACGCTGTCTCGTTCGTCTGTCAGGTCGACCAATCAGTTGAGTCGGTCGCAGGGCGTTTCAACGGAGTCTGTCGAGTAAGTGCCCGTCAATGACTCTAGGAATGGGTTCAGGGGAGTAGGAAAAATCACAAGGAGCACAGGAAAGTGTTCCCAAGTTTATTCCTTTACGTTGCTCTTCAGTACAGTGTAGGTTCTCTTTTTGTTGCTACAAATGTTTGTCACTCCACAACAGCAAGCCCAAAGCCTAAAGTAGGGCAAAGTTCACACAACGAACCAATGTTGTTGAAATCGTTGGTGAAAATGCTGACGCCTTCCCCGTTGTTGTGGGTGTCATGAGGTGGACTGCGTCTGTCGTGGAATTTACTTTGTTTTTTGCTCCATGAACGGCCTTACAATTGCCTGCCCTGCTGACGTGCGGCACCTGGCCAGGGCTGCCATTCTTGAGTCGCCCTTGGCCTTCAGGAACCGCGGATATTGAATTTCATACTGCAGCGCCTTTGGTAATTTAGCCCTGAGAGTTAGAGCTCGTTTATAAATGAATTCTCTTGCTGCAATTTGACTTCTCTAGTAATGATGCTGGGGAACTGCGCCACTTGTGTCGCGGAGGGACACTTGGAGAGTAAGTGTCTCTTTAGTATGTTAACGTCCGAATTGTTATTTTTGTGATAACACTGCATTTAGAATTTAGCGAAAAGCGAGCAGATGAAGCAGATGAAATATTGGTCTGCATTGTGGTGAAATATTGTACTATTGCCCAGGGACCGTATCTATTATACCACCTGCGTGCATGATGTAGTGTTGAGAATTTCAAATTTCAAAGGACTCCGTCAAAGGTAATTGCTTTGAAGGTGTGTGTGCGCTCCTGTTGCAAACTTCACAGGTCTGAATGAGGTTCCTTGCAGGGCTCTTAGTGTGCCCTCATCTCTCTGTTCCTCTCTAGCTTCATGTGCTCGCTTCAACAGCAGCTCAGTTGCCCGTAATTCACCGTGTTAGTCCGTGCAACTACGCGGAAGTTCTCTAAAGCCGTACTTCGCTGCCGGTGTGGCATTGCGCATCATTGTTGTCAGTACGAACATTTCCGTGTCGAGTGCTCCGTTACGACGGCCACACCTCGAGCGACAGGCCGTCGTCTGTGGTGCTGCATGCAGCCACAGAGAAAGTCATTTTGACTTCCGTACGCAGAGGAAGTCATTTTGTAGCAATACTTCGTCGTATCTGTAGCATGGATACGGTACTCCGTGTTTCAATGTTATTGTTCTCAAGTCGCACCGAAGATGACTTGGAACATCAGACCTTGGGGAAACAATGTGTAATTTCTTAGAAGAGCTTCTCCAATTCTCCTTAATTAAAGAGAATGGGATCGTGTGCCCTCCCTTGTAGATTGAATTTATAGATCACGGTTACGAGACTGAGGTGAAATCATGTTCTTTGTACCGTGATAGCTCAGAAGCGTTGCTCCATGCCGTGCAGTCGGGGGGAGTGGTGCTACAGCTCAGACGGGGCCACGTTTATCGATCATGTATATATTTATCGATAATGTATAGTGTATATATAATAGAGCCATACATATATACATACATATTGTATATATGTATGTACACTTATAATTGAGTCGGGTCTTGCCCCATGAACGATTCTTTTAAATGCTTTCGTTCCTACTATGTAACAAAAGGTAATTTAGTTGTGCCAATTGTACGTTTTTGCTCAGTGAATTAGTGTGGATAAATATAGACGGTACCACACTCCTTGATGCCATCTCGGTGAGCTCCTGAGCTAACGCTCCGACTGCGTCTGGTGGGGGTCCTGCAATCCTGGGGGACAGGGGGACAAAATGCGAACAAATGTACAATCTGAGGACATCTGCAGCGGTTGCTTTTCCCCCTTTCTTTTTCTTCAGGTTTGCCGGGTGCTATTTTTTTAAATAAAGAACATTTTTCTCCTACTTCCCCCCCGAGTGTACGACGCAGAGTATTGGTAGCTGTCGACGCACCTTGTTTTCAGTTGATTCTCTTTCCCATTGCACCTCATTATTTATTTCTGATGTATTTTGTTACACCTTCTCGGCTTAAGTTAAAGAAACAGCCAGCGCTTCTTGAAACTGCCGGCTTGCTTGTGCTGATTGTGCTTCCTTCTCCTTATGAATTGGCTGCGTCATTGTTAATGAATGTGGAGAGGAAAGTTGCTCGTCGCTGCGACTTACTCTCAAAAAATATGTTTTCGATTGTGCAAGAATAAACACAGTATGCCCAGCTGAGTAAATTAAATACTGGCATCAGACTCCGTAGACTTGATTTTCGAATTTGCCCGCATGCAGGGTGCGTCTGTTGCTCTTATGAAACGAAATAAAATATCTGTGAGCGAAAGTATTTTTGACATGAAACAAGATAAAATAAAGTTACATTGTATTTGTATATGGGCCGTGCCCATGTACAAAAATTGTGCCCATATACAAATTGTTACATTGTATTTGTATATAGGCACGGCCCCCTGGGCTGTGCCCAGGTGGCTGTGCCCAAATGGCTGTGCCCAGGGGGCTGTGCCCAAATGGCTGTGCCCAGATGGCTGTGCCCAGGGGGCTGTGCCCAGGGGGCTGTGCCCAGGGGGCTGTGCCCAGGTGGCTGTGCCCAAATGGCTGTGCCCAAATGGCTGTGCCCAGGTGGCTGTGCCCAGGGGACTGTGCCCAGGGGACTGTGCCCAGGTGGCTGTGCCCTCTCAGACGCTGGGTTGTATGGTCGTTGTGCCCCTGACCGTGTGATCTTTTGCGTAGTTCGTTGTTGAGGTTGTCATCATGACCGCGACGGTCAACGCAAAGTAGTGTAATTTTTTTTAATTATCTGTGATTCATTGAGGGTTTCGGCTCCCTGTTGGTTCTGTTCCAGTGTTGCTCATCGTTCATATATTTTACCCACCCCGAAATACGTCTATCAGAGCAAATTGCTACTTCTTTAACGTGTTCTTGATGTATTATATGGAAGTGTATTTTTGTCCCATGCTGACGTCACGGTGTATGCAACATGTGTACTCCCATGTTGATCGTGTTTGTTTTTTATCCCATGTTGATCGTACATGTTACTGGGCTCCGTGGCGCATTGGGTAGCGCGCTCTGCTTCGAGGAGGGCCCAGGTTCTATCCTTGAACTGTGACTGCTGTATTTCTAAGTCAAGGAGTTCTTCGCTTGGGGAAGGAAACTTAGACTGCACTCAGTGCCCTTTTAGTGATTTTAGGGCATTTAAAACCATTCTGTTGGACGGTGCTATTCAGCAGCTGGTTACCTGCTTTGGAATGCAATTTCTTTTGACGTGGTACGTAGATTCTCGGCTGCGCTGTTGGCCATGCGGTCTCCTGCGACCATGTCGGTGTAGCCTGCTGGAGGTTGTCATGGCTGTGTTTAATTAAGAGTCTTGTGCCCACATTTGGGCGCTTGTGGGAGTGATTGTACGCTACTCCCTGGTCGCGCCGCTGGAGCATCGGAGGCATTTCTGTTTTGTTACTTTGCAGACACTCGTGGGTGCGTGTTGCAGTAATGTTCTTGTCACAGCGTTCTCAATTACATTTAATTTTTGGCTGTTGTAGTTTTTAGGCGTTGTTTTAGCTGCCGCTGCTTATATAGCTACCACCGTATCACAACTTATTTGAGATATCTTAGTTTTAGTTATTTTCCGTTGCATGATAACTTCTGTTATATCACAGCTGCTCAAGTGATGCTACAGGGTTTGAACGCTACTTTATAAGTGAAATGTTTTTTCTTGTACTGTTTCCATAATATACCCGTGTACTATGCAATAATTTCATGAGGACAATTTAGGTCTGCTGGTGTGCAGTGTGTGCGTGTGTACGCATGCGCCGTTTTGGGGCATTGGGCGTACTGACTCTACCCGAGACAGGGACGAGTCTTCTAATTTTTGTCCAATTTGTGTTGTTCAAGTTAGGGCGAGAAACTCGTCGACCGCAGAACATGAAGCTAACTCTTGAAACGAGTTGACTCGTCCTTGCGGCTGCGGCCGACTATTCAAGGATGCCCTCACGTCATTGGTAGACAGCGGAATAAAACTTCAAATAACATCGGAATAAAAAAGAATTTCTGACGTCCTGCTGGTGCCGGCGCTGCGTCCCTGCGGCGGGCTGCGAGACGCTTGCTTTCTAGTGGGGAGTTCCTGGTTCAATTCCTCGGGACGGAGTCTCTCCTTAGGATTGGGAGAATAAACATCTGCTTGAAGATGTTGGCACCTCAGTGTGGCCCGGGACGTGGTGTCCAAACTGAATTTAAAGGGTCGTGTGTGAGGGGCGCACCTGGTGCTCTGAGCGAGAGCTCGACTGGCGAGCGCGTCGTGGTCTCGTGCTTCAGGTACGGAGTGTGTGCGTGTGTGTGTATGTGTGTGTGTATGTGTGTGTGTGTGTGTGGGATGGTTCTGTGTTGCTTGCAATTGTTCCCACTCAATTATGATACTTCAGTGCCAAATTATATATTTTCAGCAACAGAGCATCAAGTATCGGAGCTTTGAAAATGTGTCATCAATTTCAATTGTTTAATTTTGTTGGCTCTACGCCGTGCATGATTTCTACTAGGAACTATTTCTGACTTTTATATTGTATTAAACTTGGACTTTCAGAAATCTCTCATTACTTACCCTCCAACGAGCGATGATTGGCTACCGTGTTGACTAGTAATGATTGGTTACCGTGTTGACTAGTAATGATTGGCTACCGTGTTGACTAGTAATGATTGGCTACCAAGCTTACCCTGGAAATGATGGGTGCTTGCAAGAGCTCTAGAGAGCGACGAATCTTGAACTGTATTTCACTCTTCTAAACGTGTTTTCTTGTGTAGGTTTGGCACATTCGGTTTTCCTCACCAAGACCTGCCAGGTAACCAATTAGTGCTAAAATTAGTCCAGTGTTCCTCGACCCTCAAGGATGAGAAAATTAGTTATTGACAACAATTCAACCTTTCCCATTGACCGAGTCGTGTATTCTTCTGCTGTGGCAAATCATTCAAGAAGGATGAGAATTCCTTGGGCGAGGATCGGTCTCTCCGCAGCCTTTGGAAACTCGAGCGGCCATCAGGTGGTGGTGGTATTAATGGTAGGACTCCCGAGCCCTTCTCGCTGGGGATGTGTTGAGAGCATGGCCGGTTTAGCGTCCTCAGGAGACGTGGGCTTCTCGGAGGAGCCCTGCGCTCATCACTGCAGACTTAACTGCGTCGCTTGCGACAAATCTGCAGTGGCTTTAGTTTTTCCAGTATGTTGGGCTTCGTTTCTGTTATTTTGCTCCTCATTTAGCGGAGGTGGACGATTTGTTGCGAGGCAACTTGATAAATTTGGACGCACAAAATAATCAAAAAGGGAAAATAGAACCGAACGATTCCATTTCTCGGCATAAATTGAAATATAGGGCAGGGGTGTAAATTAGGGTAATTTACAACGAGTAAACGTAGCTGCGCTGCTGATTTTTGTCCCGTCATCGTGTTCATGAAATCGGACACGTCATTATAAGAGACCTGATCGTGAAGTTACGTGATAAAGATAAATAAAGATATACTTACGGTTAGAGCAATTTTCAAGGTTTCAAGTCCGATCGTATGGTTTGTAGCGTGAACATTTTTTTTTTGAAGTCTTAATCATTCGAAACCCAAAATTCTTCTACCGGACGTAGGAGAGCGACCGCTTTAGATGGTCCGTGAAAAGGTGAGCGAGCCAACAGAGTTCGGCTAACGACGGCAACATTTCTGCCACGAGCTGAATCTGATGTTGAGCTACGTCAGCCCCCACACCTGCCTCTCCAGCTGTGCCAGATCCCCCCACACCTGCCTCTCCAGCTGTGCCACTTGCCCCTCCTGTGCCCCAAGTGAAGTACAGACCAAGTTTCATTCGCACTAACGTGCCCACTCGGACGGCCATGTTTTTGTCTCGCGAACTTCCGCTCTAAACTCGTTTGCCGCTCGGGGCTGAGGGGGGACTTGACTGGTCAAGTTCCCCCCGAGGTTGGGCAGCCGAGGGGGCGAATGTTGTGTTGTGCGTTGTGTGCTGTGTGCTTTGGGTTGTGTGGGCTGTGTTGTGTGGACACCTCACAACACTACTTGTCTGTGACACAGGTAGTGTTGTGAAAGAAAGAAAGAAAAATGTTTATTCCAAAGTTGGTCACAAAACCTTTCGGTTTTTCGATTAATAAAATTACAGCCTTAAAATTAAAACATTAGAAAGTCTCGATGAAACTTCTAAATTCGCTCCTAAGCACGAAATGTGAAGCGTGATAATATCTCTTCATAGAGTAATTACAGTGCAAAGATGGCATATTGTAACCTAGATTCTTTCATACATACGATAAACTGCAGAATTATAACAAAACTCGAATCTGTTCCAAGTTCTACAAAGTGAAAAGATACAACAAAAATTGTTGATTCTTAAAATCTGTCATATCCAGGTGTGGATCACATTGTTTTCTTCATCATTAAGACTGCGACTTTAAAAATTGGTTCGGATGTCACGTTGTGACTTCAGTTGTGATTCTTGGTTCACTAGCATATTACTGAGCGCGTAAGTGGTGATCAGCACGTTGGATTAAATATTAACCAAAACCATCGTATGGTTCTTTGTACAATTCTGAGCTAATTCATGGAATTGCAATTGACGAATAGGCTGTGAAATGGGGAAAATAGTTAAGCTTTTAGAGAATTATACAGAATCAAGTAACGATAATTTGAACTTGAGATGTGGTTCAATGAAACTTCAGCGAAAATTGAGAAGACAATAGACCCATAACATTCAGTTGAAACATGTGCCTAAATATCTGTGGAAAATAAAACAGTCATGTTGTGAAGTAGAGTTATGGTATATTAAACAAGCAATAGTTTGACATCTCAGCAGATAGCAACAGCATTATCAAGAGGTCCAATATTTTGCTGTCGGTCCGTTTCGGATGAACAAATTACTCGCCTAAATTAAACAATTTCCCAAGACAGTCTGCACATAATCACCAAAGCCCCTCCCAGGGCAGATGAACTGAAGCCTCCGTAGCTCTCACAGCTGGGACAAGGGGCGGCACCATTGTGATCCGCGGCTCTTTGAAGGCTCACTAGACCACGGAATAAGATCCAACTCGATCCTGGAACCTAATCCCTGTTCGATTCGAATCCCATATTGGGCTTCGGGACTAGGAAGGCCAAAACTCTGAGCTCAGAATACCTGAGGGACTCAGCCATGGTCCAGGGAACGGTCTTGAGACTGTCCTGGAACAGCGGCACCCGCACAGCTGCCTGGAGGCTGGAGACTGTCCTGGAACAGCGGCGCCCGCACAGCTGCCTGGAGGCTGGAGACTGTCCTGGAACAGCGGTGCAAATTGCGGAGAATGAGCTGCAGTCGATGCCAGTGTTTCTCAAATGACTTCAATGTCATGTAATTTCGGTAATAACTTATGTTCCTTCGATAATATGTCGAAACATTTTTTGAGTGAAAACTCAAAGAAAGAAATTGCACACCTATGGAGGTGAAAAATATTCAATTTGAGACTCGGTTCCAGATGTTTCTTGTTAAATTTTCGAACAAGCGACTAATAATTATATTTACGAACTGTTTGAATTAATATTCCAGATGAACCTGCCGCTGAGGGTTGAGGCTGAATCACAATCACCCTTGTGCCAAATATTCCGAAAGAAATTCATCATGAGAGTATACTTTGAAGCACACCTAACACGCTCATGTGCATACGCTTAACACTCTCATGTACGTACATGCACCTAACACGCTCATGTACACGTACTAATAGTATTAGTAACTCATTACTAATAATGATAAAAAGCTAATTACATCATAACAGCAATAATTGAACCGTGGCCTCAGGGCAGACTGCGCTGGAACATGTATACACATTTTTTACATCATCGCGAACCCATTCTTATCACACCAAAAAACAGTTTCAGCTTTAAGGGCGATTTTAATGCACCTGTTGACGTCGGAAGAGTTAATTAAATTTAACATTTTTCACTGTGTTTGCGTTCGTACACGACGGAGCATTTCTATTGGTTAATAAATAGATTTAAATATTTACTTCAGCAGCTTAAAAACTACGATGTGAATTCCTCAAATATTCACAAATTTTACTTTCACAATTTCGTGGTAGTGTACGTAGATTAAGGTGCAGTAATATACTGTTTAATTAAGAGTTAACGAACCCATTCCTTGTATTATGGTCAATTAGGCTCATCTTTGACTTCTCAGCGTCAGCAGGCGCAAGTCATCACTAATTTTCCGTGACTAATTTCTTCTGAGTTCGATACAACCTATGTTGGGGATGCAAAAATTCATTATCAATCGGTATATTAAATCTTGCAGACTCCTGATAGTGCTCACTGGTCGTTACTTAATTACTCTCGCGGCAAGACAGAAAAATAATTTTAATTTTCAGTAGATTTATGCATGGTGTTTATTATTTTCTCCGTAGGTTAAGAGAACAGTGTACCAGCAACTGAATATTTGCTAGGTACACTGATTATTTCCAAATATTAGCATACGTGTGGAGTTAAGGCTGTCACGTTGGATGATAAATTATTTTTCATAATACTACGAACAACTGCAGAATTTAACACAATCAAGTATTCACTTATAGTGAATTTTTCTTGCGAGGAAAATTCCGTAACTGAATTTTGCAATCAAGCCAGTGTAGTGATGATAATGATCTGTTCACAATTTTATTGAAGACATTTTTAATCTCTTCCTTTAAAGTCCCTACCTTGTAGGAGGTGACGTGGCATTTAAGATGAATAATATTTGAACATTATTATGCAGGCATAAGAAATTTTTCAATGTGAAGTCAATCAGGCGATTTTTTCTTCATGCTTGTAATACAGAATCGAATGTAATGTGTATTACGTGTTCAAAGAATATGAGTATATGTAGAATGAATGGGATCGAGTGTGGTAACAAAAGTGGACTCGAAAGCAGTATGTTTTAATTAGCGCGCTGCGTGAGAGCAGGACAGGCTACTCGCTGTGGTGTCGCTCCAGAACTAAAGGAAATAAAATCGGGTTCTGTAAGAGTGAAACTCGCCACACCATGCACACCACCTCTGCGCCACACCATGTACCACACCACACCGCACCACTGCACCACACCATGTATCACACCGCACCACTGCACCACACCATGTATCACACCACACCACTGCACCACACCATGTACCACACCACACCGCACTACTGCACCACACCATGTACCACACCACACCACACCACTGCACCACACCGTGTACCACAGAGCTGCACCACACTGCACCATTGCGCTACACCATGCACTATGGATCTGCACCACACCGCACCACTGCACCACACCGCACCACTGCACCACACCGCACCACACCGCACCACTGCGCCACACTATGCACCACACTGCTTACACTTGTTTAGGCGCAGCAACTGCTACTGTTTGGATTTGAGATTCAGAGGTGATGAAAATGAAATTCAAATAAAAGAACTTATCTCGTGAAAATGAGAGATTCTCGAGCGTCTGGCAACATTGAACGCATACTGCTTGACCAAAATACATAACATATTCAGTGTAGTTGCCATCTACGCAAAACATTCTTGGGAACTGCTTCAGTCATGATTTCGAAACGTATTCTCCTCTGTACAGGTACGAAAATTCCAACTGGCGCTGATGGGCTCTGAGTCTGGTTTGAATTTTGTCGCTGTGATTTATAAAATTTAGAAACAAAGCTTTTCCAATTTGACTTGCTTCTGTTCATTTACGTGTCCAGGAGTTCTAAAGCCCAGACTGGCACTCTGGCAGGGCACAGAGATTTCCTCAGTTGCGTAAAGTGTGTGGTGGTGTGAGGTGCGGCGTGCGGCGCTCTCGGGCAGGGTACCTGTTGCTCCCCAGCACACCTCCCATCACCGTTAATGAAGCAGTTTGTATACGGTGATGAATATTCAAAGATTGGCGCCCGATGGCACGTGACGAAATGATGGCATCTAGCAATGCTGTGCGCTCTGCATAAGTTAGATGGAACTTGAATGGGCGTATATACAGTATACATACATTAGTAACTTAGTTATCGTTTAATGAATATTTCGGTCAGCTGTAGGGAGAAGACCAAAAGTGCATCCTGAGGTAGCCTGGATACAGGGCGTCTTTTGCGGAAGTGCTGCAAGAAAATTTTCGTTCTGGTGACAATTGATGAGGGAAGTAACTAAGAGGACCTTACTACTTGTATTCGAAAATTACAGTTTTAAACTACGAGAGATTGTGATTTGCTGGTTCGAGAAATTAATTTTCTCATCCCAGCGAGGTTTTTAAGTTTGTTTTGAGATTTGAATCACTTTAATACCGTCAACTGCACAGAGCGTTCTGTTCGTTGTACAACCTTCATTTTAGTGTCATTGGATAGGAATTATTTTTCTGAAAGGCTGATATCTATTTTCGAAAAGTTTTGATGCATAGAAAAAGCTACATTGAGAGGTATTGAAACCGTTTCTGTACTAATATTTCAAAATTTCATGAAGTCGACATGAATTTGGACCACATTTTCACGCCTTTTGTCGGGTTGCATTGCGTCAAATGGACGAAACAAACTTTCCTAACCTGACTTCTCCTTACCTAACTTTTTCCAACGTAATGTAATCCTAACGCAACTGAAGCCCTAACGTGACCGGGAGAAAGCACAGGAGCGGAAGACAGGTTGAACTATATGAAGTAATTTTCACTATTTTATCTCATCGTAAACCTTTTGAAAATAGGTTTTATCTTATTATAAACTTTTTACAAATGGGTTTCCGACACTCTGTAAATAATCCTATCGAATGGCACCAGAATAAAAGCTGTACGATCAATAGTACGCTCTGTGCAGTCGGCCACAGTAAAGTAAATTTTAACTGAAATTTTGACTGAAATAAATTAGTGGGAGTCTAAACATACAAAGACCTGGGGAGCTTACAGGAGCAAATTTTTAAGTGGCTGTTCCCGTCGCTGGTGCGAGGTGTCCGGGAGGGATTTCGAAATTTAAAATATCTAATTAATTTAATGTTTAACTATTCATACAATAAAATGTCATTTACGTCAATTTCCAAATGTAAAGTGAGTGAAATGAAAGCGCTCTCCTAACTAGCGCTGCCCTTCACTAGCGCTCTCCTAACTAGCGCTGCCCTTCACTAGCGCTGCCCTTCACTAGCG
>VOMN01094679.1:0-12400 GCA_014899125.1 Orchestia grillus
TGTCGACACCGACGTACGGTGGCTTGGCCTGGATAGAGTACACCATGATTGCAATACATCAGCACACATGTTCTGCATTGAACCTATAAAATTTCTGAGTTTCATTGGCATTCCAACAGCTTAGTGCAAGACTAACTATTCTCTATCTTCAAATTGATGTCCATCGTAATACATTCTTCTTGACAAAATTTCCCACAAATTTTCCAGCGGAATCAACTCTAGAGACTTAGCGGGTGAATCCAAGAATTTGATGTTTCTTGTTTTAAACTAGTCTTACATGGTCTTAGAGCTGTGTGGCTAACACAGAAAAAGCTCCCCGAATCATAATATAGGTCCTCTTCTAAATGGTCTTTTGGAATACATCTGCTCTTCCTTTCTCAAATTATGCCAACAACACTGGGAACTGCGGGCCCATCCAAATTCAATTTTTTCTCATCAGAAAACGCCAGTTTCCAATTGCTTCTTAGTCCATATTACTTTCTCCTTTATCCAATCAACACGCGTCATCTTGTGTTAAACAATTAAAACCAGTGTGTGTTAAGCAGTCATCGTGTTTCAATATACGAAATTTGGATAATCATTGAGAAGTTGACAAACTTTTCTTGGAGTGACGGGTAAATTCTAAGAATATAATAGATCTCTTGAGCATGATTGTCGCTTAGAAGTTTCTCTAAAAAGTCGACGTCTGGATGCATCTAATTTTAGGTGGACGACCTGAACGTTTTTTTTTGGGTGCCGTACGATTCAGTGTCCTTTATATTATTTCCCACTACTGTTAGGGAACTCGGCAGCTTTCTTGCAATGAAATTTGTCTATTTCTCATCTAGTTTATGGGATGGGCAGAAATTTGTTGTCTTTCATTTTCATTAAGGGTAAAGCTCCTCGGCATTTTGCGGTGACTTTAATTAAGGAATGTTTAATTAGGACTCATGTGGCTTGTAATCATGATAACAGTTGTTTGCAATCAGCTCATGTATAATTATAGGCACTCTGTAGCAAACCATAAAATACAAATTTTCAAAACTGTCATAATTATTTCCACCATCGAAAACGTAGTTTAGTCATTTGTTTTTTGCAGAAAAGTATTACAAAATCGAATATGCAAACCGATTCCGATACGATCTACGTTATGCACATAAATTTTCACAAGAATTTGTGCAGTAATAAGAAAATTCTTAACAGTTTAATATGGTATCTTATACTTGTTCCTATCACTTGAAACATGAAGCAGTAGGTTGACGGGCACAGCCCCTCAACTGCTGAGAATAATGAACTGTAGTTCAGCAAACCAAATTTTTGATTGTCACTTAAATTATATCATTTTTTACATACAGCATCATTTCTGTACCTATTTTATGGAACAAATCAAGTAACGCATCTGAGCATAACTATATTTCTCGATGAATGTTTCTAAATTTTTAGAAAACAGGTGACTGTAGGCCATTGCATCAAAAATCAAATTCGATGGTAAAACATCGTACAGTTGCTAAAATGAATGCTATTCCGTTAAAGGAGACTGGGAGAAGTTATGGAACAAAAATCCTATTTTGAAAATAAAATTAGCTTCACGTTATCTTTACGCTTCGTGTGCAAGTTACTTCAGTCGAAAAATGAACACATATAATGAAGTCAATGAGTTCTCTATTTCAAATACTTCTATTACCAGCGTTCTTATTCGTTATTACTCGTATTACCATTAACCGTTCATAAAAATGGACGTTATGCTCTAATGGGTATACTGAATTCAGCAATCATATGCGACGACAAACTAAAAATATTCAAACCCCGAATGGAACCCAATTCTGACAAGTCAGCCCTCCTGCTCCTTTGATCTCGCCTGAGCTCCAAATCCACCCGCAGCAACAGGAAGTTGAAGATTGCTTTCAGCATGAAAGGGATTTCTCACAAAAGCTCATATCCAGACAAAAGACAACGTCGGTTTCCATCAAATAAAAATCGGAGTTGCGAATGCAGCCGCTGTGCAGAGTGTGGACAACAACATGCACTTTGATGTAGCTGCGCGTGTTCATGCGTGGCGACTGTGACTGGCGGCGCACAAATATCCCAACAAGATTCGTTCTCAACTGCGACGGTAATGGCCGGACTTGAACAACAACATCGATTGGCGTTACTTTCGGCCAGCTTTTGAAAAAGTTTCGATTTTCCGTATTCGATCACATTATACGGTAGTTAGCTTAAGGTTCCCTAACCATATGGAATGCGATCTCAAGTGAGCGAAGAGAGGGCACTAATTAGTATGGACTTGATAAGGGAACGGGGAATTTATGCACAATATATTTTCCCATGCAGGATCCCCTGCGATTTGAAGCAACAATTTATCGATGAAAAGGAAGAGAAGACGAAGAAGAGATAGCTCAGAAGGTTAGAAAATTGAAAGTAGTATAGTGGGTACGGAAGATAGAAGTCCCGAAAGTATATCTGTAGCAGAGGTAGTCCCTATAGCATACGATGGACTTACTTAACTTACCTAACCCTATTACTTATCCTATGCCTCCAGAAAGGTTTGCTTTTCCTTTCCAAAAATTTTGCTTACTCCGGGCGAAGAGTTTTCACAATGCTGTTGGAAAGTTTTTGAAGTTTAGGAAATTTACTTCTTACGGTATTGACTTCACATGCACTATTTCAGACGGCTTTTTACAAAGGCTTAAGATTTGACAAAAAATTATTAGTTATAGACTTATAGCCACGGTTTAAGGCTCCTTATCCACATGAAATGGAATCCAAAGAGAGCGAAAAGAAGGGACCATTTAGTATGGACTTCCGCTAACGGGAAATCTACGCACGCAGTGTATTCCCACACATAATCCCCTGCGCATAGAAACAGCAGTTAAGAAGGAAGAGGAAGAAAAGACAGAGAAGAGATAGCGAAGAATGTGTGAAAAATGAAAGAAGTAAAGTGGGCAGGAAAGACAGAAGTACCGAATGCCTAGCTAAAGCTGAGCTGGGGTAACCTAACAGTTCCCCCTGGGGACGCCAGTTCCCTCTGGGGATGCCAGTCCCCATAGCATAGGATAGGCAAACGTAACTAACCTAACCCTATCGCCTTTCAACTAAAAACTTTCCATATGTTATTAAGACATGAGTAATTTTTATTGACAATATCGCTTACTGTTATGGAACAGACATTGATAACAACGGTTCCACAAGTTGTCTTGACATTTACGTTCGAATGTTTCGCTACGACCGTAAAACGAGTCGGCTGTTTTTTGCGTAGTCGTACTGTTGGTGTAGCTCTAATTCACATTGTAAATTATGTATGTGAAGCAATAAGAGATGAATTTATATTCCTTAATAATATAGGCCATACTAAATGAAAATGCTCATGTAATCAAAAGGCGTGTTGACAAATGCAGTTCGCTAACTACCAAGATGCGTGCCGACTAATTTTTGTCATGCTTATGAACACTTTTTTTTAATCGGGTAGCCGAAAAAGATGCGAGAGATATAAAAAAAATTATCACAGTGACCAGTTGAGTGTTATGCGTTCAATACGAATAACGTTCTTCGTTCAAATAAAGAAAAATTGAAATGACTGTGCACTAATTTAAGTCACATAGCTTTATACATACTTCCTCGTGTGGGGTCCGTGGCCTAGTGGTAGCGTGGTGGTCTCGTCCGAAAGGACCTGAGTTCGATACTCGTTTCAGGGAGGCATTTTCACATGACTGTGGAGTACTTCCCTTGGAAAAGGAAGTTTAATCCACACATTCCTCACATCTCCCACCACACCAATAGTTGTAAGGCATTTAAAACCCAACGGTAAAACGTGATGGAATAAATAAAGGTTAGAGGTTATTTTATCCCGGTGTTTCCGTGTCAGTGCTGTACTGTACGGTCTCTGAAAATAGTGAAATTTCATGTTCAGCGTAAGTCAAGAGAACATAAACCAGCGATTGAAACAGGACATGTATTCAAGTCCAGAGTCACACCGGTTTTAGTAGAAAGTTTTGAATTATACTTGTACGTTGGTCGCAAGATTCGATATTCGAATTTCCTTTACGACAACCTCTTAAACGTTGCCAATTGGTGTGAAATGGGATTACCAAAGTTTGAGCTCAACGTGATGACGCTAAGACCCGCTTAATCAGCTTTAAAGTATGAAAAAGTAGCTATTTTCATCGAAAAAATCACGGTATTACCAGGGCAGATGAGTCGGGTTTTGACATCATCAGATCGAGCTGGAACTTTGATAATCTCATTGTTGCAGCAATAGGAAACTATTAAGAGATTTTTGTCGACCAAACTCGAATATCGATTACTTTTGCCTGTCCTACATGACATTTATGCTGTTAGTCCACTTATAAGGGGTGTGGGGAAAATAAAACTACGAAAACATTAAATTACGATTGCTTAGTCACTGAGAGACGGCAAAACACGCTAACACAGAATACATTGAAAATTACGTACAATCATTACTTAGGCACACAATACACGGAATGAGATTGTACAAGCCAATCACGTTGAATCATTAGTATTTCCACAGATAGTCATACTGAAAACAAATAATACTGAATGACCACATGTCAGCGCCACAATTGATGAAAAATTACTTGTTTGAAAATGAAAAAATGGACACGAATCTGCGGCTATAAAGTCAAGGAATGCACGATACATACGGTAGACCTGATGCAGCTAATATCTACGGGCTAGCTCGGACAAAATGATTTTAAAATTACTTTTACAAAATTTTAAAGATGGAAATGTATCCGTACTCACCACTCATCAGTGCTTGAATAGTCCTCATCACAATTTGTTGTAGGAGTGTGGATGTCAAGTCCACGTCTCACATGAAACGGTTGATAAGAAACAATGTGCCATTGTTCAAAACGTTGAGGGATTCAACGACAGGAATGGGTAGTTGTAGCGACCAATACGCATTAAAATTTGTTAAAATTGTTCAAAACGTTTAGGGGTTCAACGACAGGGATGGGCAATTGTAGCGACCAATACGCATTAAAATTTGTTAAAATTGTTCAAAACGTTGAGGGGTTCAACGACAGGGATTTGTAGTTGTTGCGACCAATGCGCATTAAAATTTGTTAAAATTGTTCAAAACGTTGAGGGGTTCAACAACAGGGATGGGCAGTTGTTGCGACCAATGCGCATTAAAATAGACCTGATGGCACAAAGCGAATTAATTCCGGAGCAACTGTTTTTCGAAAACGCAAGACTGCGTTTGCTTTACTTATATTAATCCCTTCATAAATCACACTGAGAAGGCCGGCGGTGAATTCACACGGGCTGTGTAAATGACAGTAACCGTGTGAATGCAACAGCGCAGCCACGAGATATCTCGGGTTAGTTCGTTAACAGTTTAAAGCGAAGTTATCGGAGCACCTGAACTAATTACTGTGTCCGTGCAATTAATACTCGAATTAAATGAATAACATGAAGCCGCCATGAAAACTTCACCAATCGCAAGACTCTAATATCATTTAAAAAATAAATATATCAATATTAGCCAACAAATAGATCTTGACAGCATTTAAATATTTTCATGCACTTACTGACGTACTGATAAATGCAATAGAAAATTGTGCATTCAAGTTTAACGAATTACACATTTTTGAGCATAAAAAGGATTTATTCATACACGTTTGATTGGCAGAAATGAAATAAAATTTCTAATATGTCAATGATTCCAACACCTATTACGCTTTAGTGTTCAATTTCAAATTTGAAACTTAGTTTTGAATTTTGAATACATTTTGTTTGTTAAATTTCAGCTAAATAAAACACCTTTACTAAATAGTTTCGGAATTATTTGCCTCTGAATTAGAATAGCAAGTCTAAAATAATACTCAACGCATTTCGAACAGTTTTCCATTTAGAAACTATGAATGACAAGACCTAAGGGGACATTGGGAGCGCCGTTTTAGACACACATGACGCGCGAAAGTATACACCACACCTAAGCCGAGTCTCTTCGCTATGCAACTTAAGTATTTACTGTAAAGACCTAGCTGGTACACTGATAAATGCATGAAAACTGAATAGAAACGTAGAGTGGTGTCTCTGTTCGGTGGGAAATGAGAACGAATACGCCCATGGGAGAGAGAGAGAGAGAGAGAGAGAGAGAGAGAGAGAGAGAGAAAACAGCTGACTAAATTGAAAAACGGACCAGGTATGTGAGTTGTCTCGTTGAAGCTGAATGATTGAATCTGAGATACATAACTAGTAAAATAGAGGGTGCATAAATTCAGAGTCTGTCTCAAAAATAAGTAGAATGATTTTTCGCGACGACGGCTTTAGTGGAGCAATTTGTTTGGAGAAGGGTGCAGGAAGTCTTGGGTTTACTCTCTACCGTCCATATCGGTTTAGAATCCACTTTCGTAAGAATGGGGCTAGTTTTTCATAAGAAGCCAAGTGCAGACTTGTTGCACATATACGTTAGGCAGCGGCTAGTTTTTCGCAAAAACTAATCGCAGTCTTGTGGTTAAAATAGTCCGGCTGGTAAATAGCTGAGCAACGCGACCCGTAACCCACGTCAGTTTCCTGCAGGCCGTTGTAATGTGTATTCTCTGTCACACTGGACCCCCGTTCGCAGGTCCCATCATGAATTTACGGTGCACCAAGACAACGCGCAGACCCACACCACCTTCCTCGTGATCAAGTCCCTGGCCAAGCACAAGGTGGCAACGCTGCCCCATCGGCCCTAATCTGCAGCCTAGGACTTTTTTGTTTCAAAAATCAAAGCGAGCTCGTAAGCCAGTCATTTCAGAATGCCGGATTACTTCAAAGAGGCCGTGACGAGGTGCGTCAGCGAAGTTCCTATCGACTCCTTCTAGGAAGCGTACTGCAAATGCAGGCAGAGGCACGGGTGACGGTGTGTCGACGCACATGGTTGATATTTTGAAGAATTTTTAGTAATTTGTGTTTTGATATGAAATAAATTGCTCTTCCAAAATTAACTCTGCTTACTATTGGGACAGACTTTGAGTATGAACATTATTGAGTCCAGGGCTTATTCGTCTGAACATAAATACGCACGCCTGTATGGATGAACACAAATGTTTGGTTTCTGAATTGAAAGTACAAGCAAATGTGCTTTTATTTAATGAAGCATTTCATTCAATCGAAAGGCTTTCGGAATTTATATGCACACGTTTAGAGCATATATTTCATTCATCCTACTCCGCCTAGAAGAAATGGCTATTTCTATGAAAAAAGGTTTTAACTTTTAGGGAGAATTTGACTTCAACGTTCCACTTGATAAAGAATAATCGTTTCTAAACGCACAAGACTACGAAGGTTTTCACTGAATCTGCTACAAGCAGATAAGACTAATAATACTGGGAGGGCCAAGATATGTTACGAATTTCAAATACAGAATACTCAAAAACTGTCAACCATATTGGATTGGTTGTATGTATATATAGTTAGTTTAAAGCTCCCTATCCCCATGAAATGTGATCTAAAGAGAGGGAAAAGAAGATGGGACCGTTTAGTATGGACTGTAGAAAAGGTGAAATTTATGCACAGGGGTGTTCCCTCACAGGATTCCCTACACATAGAAACATTAATTTAAAAAAGAAAAACGAAAAATAGCAAAGATGGTACGAAAATTGAAAGAACCAAAGGGGGCACGAAAGATAGAAATCACGTCAGCATATCTGTAGCTGAGGTAACCTAAGAGTGCTCCCCTGCAGTCGCCAGTCCCTATAGCATAGGATAGACCAGCCTAACTAACCTAACCCTCTCACTGCCTATCCTACGCCCCCTGAGGGGCAAGCAAACAACCTTAATATCAACGAGGGCACCGATGGGAAATTTCCCTCATTACTCGTACGTCCATCTATGATTCGCACCTATGGTATCCATGGACACAAAAATTTCATCTATTTAGTTTGGAGTAATTAATGTTATAAAATTGGCAACATTCTTTTGACCCATCGTGTATATTTTATTAGATACTCAGCGCTAGCAACGTGCTCGGTTTATTATGAAGGGATATATTGTAACAGTTTTGGGCAGCTGCACTGCTTATATGCAGCACTTAGTTATTAAGTAACATCGTGTACAGCATAGAACTTTATAAATATAACAATGAAGTCACATCGTAAGAATCACAGCACATAGAACATGGAGTGAACGAGTTATACTTATTTATTACATTTCATCGGATGTTAGCGAAGAGAAGATTGCTCAAGTAATCAACAAAATGCACACTAAATCTCGTATTGTACATCAGGCGTATAAGAAAGGGAATATAAGGCAAGTATAAGATCAGAAAGTTTCACCTTAAGTAATCTTCTGAAGAGAACTACTTCAAAAAACTATCCTAGTCTACAAGAAGTATGCTTCAAACACATGGTGACCATAAGTTAGCGAACAATAAACGCTAAAGTTATTTATTATTAATAGATGAACCTAATTTTGTGTAAACGCTAATTTAAATTAAACTTACACCATTCCTAACCCAACCCTGACACTGTTTAATCTGCAACCCATCCTGCAAGTTCATCCACGTCGATTTAATGGAGTAGAAAATCAGTAGGTAGAGGTCATACCCTTTAAATTGACATAGATTATAGACAATGACAAATAGAATAATATTAAGGTCACCAGGCCAGTTCGGGCTGCTGACTGGGAGAGTCCAGCTCCACTCGTGTGAGTAGGAGGAACTTCCGACTACAATGATAATTACAAAGCAATTTGAACGACTTGATAGTCGCCAATGTTCAGTGGGATCATCAGACTCATTACTCACGAGATTGAATAATAACACTCTTAAGAGAATTAACTAATCTAACTTTCTTAATTTTATATTGACACGATTGTAACGATCAAGAAATCTGGTCCAAGTGGGAATCATTACGAGTGCACCTAAAGCATCCGGGAAATATTTCTTCTATTCTAATACAAATTGATAAAGGTGTTGTTTATCACCTAGTAAGCTTTTAGTGAGGCCGCACACAAAACGTTTCTTATCAAGATCGGTATTGCTTCAAAGTCGAAATTGCTTCAAAAGTGCATTAGAAATCCTAACCTGGGTAATTATTGGGTGTGTGCTGCGACTGAATGTTCTAAATTACAAGTACTAGTGACAAAAATTGTACTGTTTAATGAGTTTTTGAGATAAACTAGATCTCAAATTACCATCCTAATACTGCTTCAATAACAAACAAAAATACAAATTGCTAAAACGAGTCATGGACAGTGATTTTCAGAGCGCCTCGCCAATTAAGGCTCACTGGGAATAAGACCGGGGGATTGCTAGACTATCTTTCATCATGAATGTTTGAAATCATTTAAATGCTATACACATTTTACTTAACGTTATACAGATTAACAATTTTAAAATATTTTTCCTTAGCCATCAAATTCAATTGATCAGAGTAAATTTGCTTTACACTTCTGATCGAAAGTGTTTATAGTTATCCTGATATGAAAGTAAACTGATTCCTTTTTCTGGGAGTTAATTGTACACATTATAACTGTGCTAAAGAATGAAAGTCCCGCAGGTCTGAGCGAAATAACACTAAATAACGAGAAATTGAGACCTCGTGATGGTAGTAACTGCGAAAACCAATCGTTCATTCCTAGGATAAAGATTAGCCCTGGGTTCAACGGTTTCATGTCTAACACCACGTCATAACTTTGCCCATTTGCTAACTAAATAAAGCTCGATTTCCAGCTCGGTGGGGAAAGCGCAAAAACCCGAAGCAAGAATTAGGTATAACATACTTCAAAATAAGTTTTACAAACATTACAACTAATTAATGTCTGTAAAAATTGGAATAAGATTGTGCATTAGTAATGAACGGCGTGCCACACTTTATTGGAAGTTCGGTTTTCCAAAATATTCTCAAATTTTCATTGTAAAGTACAGGATCGAAGTGGCCCTCAAATCAAAGAAGGTTCCTTCCGAAGGTAATATTCCTAAATTTTTTTGAAACGGTTGAAGCAGTATTTATAAAGTAATTTCCATTGATGCTTCGTTTTCTATCACGTCACGCTTTATTGCAGGGGTGAGAATATGCCAAAGAAACGACGCTTTATAGCTGAAGAAAAGTGAACAAAAGGCACAGATTGTCCAAGGGTTATTAGTGTCCCTGTAGTGGAGATGGCCAAAGAAATAGGAAGGGACGCAAGAACATTGAAGCCGTTCGTAAAGAGCCTCATCACGCAAGGATAAGAAAGACAAACGAAAGATAAGAAACGTAAACTAGGGGGCATGCGGAAATTACGTAGGCGAGTAATTAGCCATCCTGGAGCTACCAGTCCGGCAATATTTGAAGGTACTGAACTTGGACATTTATCCACAAACATCTGGTGCAAGATTCTCAAAGAGGTGGCTAAGAGTATGAATCCCTTTGCCAATTCCATCCTGAACATATTCTACAAGAAGAAGCGCATCATCTGGGCTAAAACATACTTAAAAAAAACTCTCGCACTGTCCATTTTACGCATGAGGCCAAAACTACGTTGGATGGTCCTAATAGACAGGCCAAAGCGTGGGTATTTCGTGGAACCTCTCGTCTCGGTCGCTGTCGGCGTCAACAAGGTGGTGGTGGTAGTGGTGGTCATGTTTTGGGTATGGATTATTGTAACGAACTGGTTGGACCATTTCGAGTGCCAAAAGGTGTTAAGATCACTAGAAAAACCTACACCCGGTTTATGGATAAACACTAGTCACCATGGTTAGATAACCTGCCACTTGCACGCAGACGTCAGCTGATTTATTTATGCACGGCATTGCTACATCGCAATCAGCTAAGGCTACCATCTCATTCTTGAATACTCTGGCCATCAAAGAAGAGCATATTATGACCTGGCATCCTGCTTCATTCGCCCTAAGTACATATAATTAATCGGACAACTCTGGCCCATCTTGAAAGCTGTACTAGGGAGGTGCCCAATATGCTCGCACATCAAAGGAGACCCTGTGGAAGAAGATCAAAAATATCGCTGGGTCCATAACAACTGCTGAGATCAGTCGATTAATAGATTTCATGGACAAACGACTATGGGATGGGATATGATGATGAATAATGATAAAGAAACATAATTTGATGTGATGTTTGATTAAGAATTACGTCGACACAACATGTAGTCTCTGCTGTGTTAAAACGCTTTGCTATTTTGTATTTTTCTTATATTATTTTCCATTATTATTCCTTAAATGCATTACATGTTGTTACAAGGAATACAGAGCTTTTTAGCGGCTTACAGATGACATTTTCACCGCTTGCCCTAAAACGCGACACATTGCAGGAACCTTCTTTCCATTGAAACTTAGTTGGACACTTTATCTAATACTGAAAATATTTTGTAAAACCGATCCTAAAAAGTGTGAAACGTAGTTTATTAGAATATAGAGAGCAGGAGAGTTACTGCGTATTACGTCAAACAATAGCCCACATCTCACATGTTCGAAGTTTTTAGATGTAAAGAAGTGTCAGGTGGAGAGACAGTTTTACACCTTGCCACATCAGTTACCATTCAAAGATGCTGGGATAACGTCAAAACTGGAGGGGCATCCAACCATAACTATAAGAAGTTGAATGGACATGGAATTTTAGGGCTGTAATGAACTTAAAAACTCCAGAACTTGCAAATCAAATTCAACCAAATTTGCTAGAAGTAAGCACTAGCTGTGTTGAGTGTTCCTTGATTTTACCGTCGCCAGAGTCGAGTTATGCGATATCGTCGCACTGAGACCTAAGTTAACTTTATTTCCTCCAGTTCTTTTGATCTCCACTTCGAATTAAGGTGGCTTCCATGTCCTGAATGAAGGGGAATTTCCTAGAGCGGGAATCGATTTAATATTCTTACTTTCAGCTAACTTCAAGCACACATCGGTTCGATGAAATTGTAGTTATCTAGGATAATAGCTGCCGTTGTACTGAAAATATCCAAGCGGTCAACGAATTCATTTACAAAAATGTGATAAATAATTCCTTGTACTCTGATGTACCAAGAAAAAGGATCATCTTTGCAATAATTCGCATAGAATTTCAGAACCGTAGACCGTACTCTTAGATTCGGAGAAATAAATAGGGCATGACAAAAATCTCAAAACCGAAATTGAGGCGCTCAAATGTTACTCAACTTTAAAAATTGGAAAAACTAAAACTTGTTATCGATAAAATATATTGACTGCACATGAAAGAAAACAATTAGGTCAAATTAGAAGTCAAATATTACCACCGATTCGAGAGCACCGAACTCCTCAGTCGTCAGTGCGCCGCAATCCTGACTTGCCACGCTCACCCAATCGAAATATTGCGGCACCCCGTCGATAGTCAACTCTCCGGCGGTGATATTGCGGTAAAAAAAGTTAGACTAAACAGCGTTTTATAAACTGTAATTTTCCTCAATATCCCCTTTCAAAGATAAATTTCGGTGCTTACGTATTATCGGGAGGACCTTTAAA
>VOMN01094680.1:0-34135 GCA_014899125.1 Orchestia grillus
TAAATTACTTGTGGTAAATAAATGTTTACAAATGTTAAATGTTTACAAGTACCTATAATTCTACAATTACATTGTGTGACAAAATTTTACATCCGTCTTGTGCTCAGATTGAAACCACGATTTCATGTTTTCCTGCAACTAGATAAATGAATAAAAACCCTAACGCGAGACCTTTGCTTCAAAGTTAAATAAATTTTCAAATTTGCTCTTGTTTTATAAAACAGCACTAATTAATAAAATACATAAATAAAAGAAAAGCAAAGCTTCATGGAGGACAAGGACTGTCGCTTTGTAACAACAGGGGTTAGCAAACACGCAATCGCCAGGAGCAACAAACATGGTAGAGTGTTGTAAGCACAGCCAGCTCTAAAGCTCATCCGACGCGAGAACTTTTGCGCCAAAAGAATGCTCACAACATCGCCACGGGAAATTATTTACGTACTCTCCCCTCGGCCGGTGGGCCGAGAGGAGAGAGGATTTACAACATCAGCTCCTGGAGACACTTGAGCCTTAATGAAAACGTCGCCGAGATGTTCCCTGCGATAGATGGTGACACTCGATACTCCCTCGCTTTCTCTTCAATAGGAACTTCACCGTCCCACTCAACGCTTGCCGCTAGGTTCTCTTTGAGTCCACGTCTTCACGTCGCAATGGTACCAGAAGATCGCGATTGCTCACATGAAACGGTAGAACTTTGAAATTTTTGACGATGCGAAAGCAAATAAAAGTCAGCATTCAAATAGAAAGAATCAGAGTCAAAAACTTTTTTCTATAGATTCTGAGAAGATTTTGAGATGTTTGTTAATTTGAGTTTTTGCTGCATTTATTTATTTGATTTTTTGCTGCATCGGGACTGACGTATTCTAAAACTGAAAAAGAAAACTGCACTCTAAAGAGGGAAGTTTTTACATATTGGTTCAGTTCTTTTGCCGAAATATTTCGGACGCCAAAGTGAACGGATTTCAGTTCTCCGACACACAAACAAGCCTGTGCGTGGACAGCCATTAATTAGAGCACTTTTGCGCTAGAGAGCATCACCGCATCGTGTTGCGCTCGCTAGCGGCAAGTGACCATAAACTTCAGTTCACTAAAATATTATCGCTGCCGGATTGCAATCAGGTGGTCGTTTCGTAACCGAAATAACTCGAGTCATCAATTCGGCCGTCATCAATCACGCTCATCAAATCCCCTCTAACACACAGGAATTACCGTCAACGAGTAGCCCTTGCCATCGACCGTTCATCAATCCTACCAGAGAGTAGTCTTTAACAATAGAAATATCCTCTGTGACGGAACAGCTCCTAGGCACGAACATTCACCGGAGCTCAGCGAGTCACAATCGAATATTCGCACTTGCCCGATTTTGTAACTCCATCGAGTTACGTTCCCTGTAAATCAATGCCCACCAGGGTAATCTGCAAATAAAGAAAAACCTGCCCCCGTGCTACCAAACCACAGAGTGAATCATCACAGTCCTGCGGTGCCGTACAGAGGAGACTCGGCGAGGCGATGCGGCGCGTGCGAAGAACCTCTGAGCTGCAATGAGATGTGCATAAATCCAAGTCCAATGCAATACCGCTGCAGAATAGAGATAAATTCGGTCGCTAAAGCAAAGTTATTTCCATTTGAAAGCCTAAGTATTTTGAAGAGTATTGTTACTGCGCCGAGCTCTCGAGATGATGAAGGGAGCTTTGAGAGAGATCAGCTCCAGATCTTAGGGAGCTTCCAAAGAAAATATCAGTTAGGATTTGCAAGGGGATACACCTAAAAACTACAAAGAATGAATGGGGATATCGGGTGAACTGCAAAAGATCTTTAAGAAAACCTGTGCCCAATGTAGTGCCTTCTGCAAATCTCGTTCCAGCTTTGTTGAGCTCGCCCGGTTTAGGTTGCAGCTTGGAAAATAAAAATAGACAACGCTTATCAGAACGCTTCAATTGTGCTGTTTATCGTGGGCAAGAGATCTGTTCATTGCAACAGAATACAGAGAACTGATGCTGCTGAAGCTTCGTGAGATTGCCTCGCAGTTCATCGAAATGAAGACACGATATCCAGTAGCGTCTGCACATAAGCGTGTCTAAATGTACAATTTTACGACGCAGTTCGGTAGCTGCACATGAATTGTCAAGGCTACCTGTTGCTGCACCACACATGTCATTAAATTTCTTTTTGAAATGATTGTGGAGTTTCGTGGCGTTATCTGGCCGAGTAACACATTACTGCACGATCTTGATAAAATCGAGCGTAACGTGCGTAAAAATCCATCTTCGGAAGTCCGTACAGTGAGTACCAGTTCAAAATAAAGTGCAGGAGACGTGCGAAAATTACACGAGCAGCTGGTAGACGTGAACACGTAGCTCCGTCAAACGGAGTCGTTTCGTACGTTAATGATGAGAATTTCAGGGCATAATGCGTCGAGTAATAGTTAGGATGGCAAAGTAGTTTCAGCTACAAGTAAGAACAGAGAGACTTGTTCCATCGCTGTTATGTGGGATCTCAACACAAACGTGCGACAGAACTGTCGTGTCAGTCGGGACTGGCTCATATTGAGATCTAAACTTGAGAAAATTTCTCAGCTACTTGAAAAATTAAAGCATCAAGACAAATTTTCAGTTGAGAAATGCGAATATAAACGTGCACATGCATAAACATGCAGCACTAATTCAAGATATTTTTTCTTTGTGAATTCTAGAAAAAGACATGAAATCAGAACAGAGTCAAAAAATTCTACCTTTCTTGAATATTTTATAAGTCAATTGAACAGGAAAAAACATGTTACAGAGACAATTACCTTAACAAATTTCAGTCTAAAAAAGTATCCGAATTTTTAATATGTTTCTCATTCTTAGCGTAAACTTCCTGGGGTAGCATTTCAATCAGCTTAAAATATTGAATCATAGCAAGTGACCATTCAATTCATACGCATCCATTCCCTTCTTTATACTAAAGGGACTTAAACCCAGTTTTTTTATTTAGGTTTCTTCTACAACAATCGTCAGTTTGAATGATTTAACGCTAGCTTTGCATATCGAAACATGCGATCTGATTGGTCGGATACGCATCGTGATCCTCGAAACGTGATATGAAGAACGTCGAAACAATGCATAAATTTTTGGCCAAACTACCGGGCTCATTACACGAACAGCTTACAATGCTGTTCTCGATAATAAATCTAAAATTTTCTGAAGCTCAGAAGTACATTAGTTTCTATGAATATTAACCCGATCCGAACATTTCAACAACTTATCGAATACATTCTTCAAAATAGGAGGGGGAAATATAGTTCTACCTTTTCACTGTTACAAATGGGCGTAAGATCTATTTCTTAGAGTACGAAAACCTTCTCTCCTGAACGATGTGCAGTGAAGTTGCTCTTAGCATAAGTTCCATCAAATTGCAAAGTTGAAAGTGGCATGTTTTTTTCTCATTTGAAGTCAATATTACTGGAACTTTCATAATTTGGCTGCTGAAACTTTGGGCTTTATAACTGAAACTTTACGCGAAACTTTACGATGGACTTTTTAAAATGCATATTTCCAAATGAAAGTTTAACCAACCACGAAGTAAAAAAGATTCCATAGTGAAGCGTACATGAGTTAAAAATCAGTGCCAATGATGATCAAAATGTTAGGAACAAATAAAATAAATTCTGAATTACATGCACCTTCATTAATATTTGAACTCGCTCATCTGATCAATGCTGGGAGCTTACACTTTTTGAAAATTAATCACAAACCTACACTAATGAAGACGCAAAAATGAAGCCTCAAATTAATTACAGCAGCAGGGAAAAAATCCGTTAATCCGACCGAGAGAAAATGGTTACCAGGAAATAAAACGACACGAAGTCTGAAGAGATGGTCAACTTCGCGCACATTTTACGAGCATATCATTTAATTAGGGGCAAGTTTCTCGGCAAAAAAATCCAACAAACGCAGAAAAGTTTTAATTGTATTGGACAGAACGCTTTTGTGAAGAAAAGCCGCTAACCAATGGATTTATTACGAGTTTGCTTTTCTGCGAAGTTCATTCTTTTCTGCCGTCCACACAATCAAAGGTAGTCAGGGATTCCTCTAGCAGAAAACGTCGGTAATCAGATTCTTAATTTCCTGGAACTTTATAAACTTACGGTAAGAGACTTAACGCATACTCCAGCCAGTGGGCAGTATTATATACAATTAGAAGCTTATATGGACTTAGAGTAAGACTTAAAATAAGGCTTGTAGACTTTTACATGGACTTAGAGTAAGACTTAAAATGAGGCTTGTAGACTTAGTGTGAGAGGATTCAAATGTATTCGAGCTAATGGCTAGCATGTACACGTCCGCGTACAAGTACGAATGAGACTGGCTAGAACAATTCGTACGTAAGAGCGTGAACGCTTCCAAGCACACAAGATAATTCTAGCTAACAAAATGGTGTGCGGCAGGCGTAGCAATACCACAAACTTGCTGAACTGGCTTCTTCTCCACAGCACTAACATCAAATCGCAATAAATATCGCGCGGCAATAAAAAGCGCCATTAAATTGCATCGGACAAGGCAACATTGCGCAAGCTCTTCGGCAGCGAGGAGTTGGAGTTGGAGTTGTTGTGTTGGTGCTGGGGCCGCTGTGGTTGTGTGGTTTCCGGGGTGCTGGTGGTGGTCATTTAGAGCTGGCGCTTTTTCGGGTGGTGTCTAAAGTGCTGACACTGCCGCTGGGCTCTTCCGGGTGATGTGGCTCACGGAGAGAAGGAAATCACCTTTGTGCTATGTTGCTCAAAGTCAGATCAATAATTGATGGATGAATACCTGAAAGACTCGTAGTTTGTGAACATATATGTACAAAAAGTAGTGGAGATATAACAACGATATTACAAAGTTCTCTTTATTGTTCATTAAAATGAATTTTCGTGTTCGATTTTTTTACTTCCTAACCAAAAACGTTTCATGATTGTCACTAACTTTTCAATTAAGCAGTGGAAATTGACGACTGGATTCGCAATAAAACTTAAGGATTACATACATTTTTAGGAATCAAAGGAAAAACCATGATAAAAATATCATTTATTCACAAAATAACTATGCCATAAGTGACATTGAAAAGTAAATAATGAACTCGGAAGTTAAACATACAAAGGTCTATCAACAGCGCAGCAAGGAAGTCTCCAGCCTGCTCACGCATGAATAAGGTACCAATTCATCGAAACTTAATTGAATAGTTGTCGTCAGCTTCATTTAGAAAAGCCGAACAATAATAATCGCGAAATTAAATAACAGGAGTCACCCTTCTCCAAAGCTTCGCTAGCTAAAAGTTCGAACTGTAATGCTGTCCTCAGAGTTAAACTCCACTAACACTGCAGGATGAAGCAAGTCTACGGAAAATACTCCCAGAATTTAAGTTACTCAGCTTCGCATGAAATTACTTCGGAAAGATGCACAAAACTGTGCCCCCAATGGTTCAAGCGTGACTCTAAGCAATATTTATTAGGCAGAGTTCATAGTTTTTTCGATTAAATATTTATGAATGGAATTACGTGCTTATTGGTAACAGTCAGACAGGCTTGGAGAGATGCTGTGAAAATGTTTGTTGATAAACGTGCAAATTTTTAATGCGCGGAAATTATGTCGTAAATTTGTAATATAAACATCGGAGAGAAGATGTTTCCCAACATTCTTAAAAAATTATAGGGGCTCAGAGCCACAACGGGTGAAACAAATTGTAGAGCTATCCGATATTAGTAATCGGCTTAAGTTATACAATTTCAACAGCTTCACGGAATAATACGTAAATAAATGATTCAATAGCTTCTTCCATTCAGGCCTTCCGCTTTCAATAAAATCAAGAAATTATCAGAAAAAAATAGAGATCCTTGGTTACCCCTGGCTTACGTTACACTCATACGATGATTATTTCCGAAAATTTGGTTTGTTGCTATTTGACTTACTTTTCTCATCAAAAGGTATAGCAAACTAGACCATTCTTCCTGAAATAAAATTGAGACTCGCAAAACAACTGAAACTTATCGCATGCCAAAAAATGTAACTTAGCATTTTCTATGCAAAAAACTTGCCAGTTCCGAAGCCAAAATCCACATACAATCTTCCTGACGTAGCAGATGCACGAAAACACTGTTTTCCGATTACTTTCGTAACAGCAATTCGATTTTCAATCATCAAATAGACAGAAAAAATGGAAGAGGCCAAGCGGATAGAAAACCCTGCTGTGATATGCTCCTGAGGACGTCTTTATCGTGTTAAAATATGACAGTCAAAAGAGTAATAAAATATTGAGACACACATCAGTGGACCATGGAGGAGATAGGACTTGTAATATAATAACGCAAGGTATTTAAGAAATCTCTTTATAATTTCATTATTTATTAATGAAAATAATTGATAAATACATTTGACAAGCTCCCTCGCACAAAGTAAAAAAAAAAACTTTAATAATTGTTATTTAGAATAGGATAAGTTTAATTAATATATTTTATTAGTTGTCTTTTCACTTGAATTTTACAACTGAAAGACTTTATGAAGGCACTGCAAGGGAAAATGGCGTAAAGCTATGAGAAGAAATTACCTAGGCACCACAAGAAGAAAATGAAGTAAATTCGACGCTTGCAGTATTTACGAAACCGCTGTCACCGAAACGCTTTCAACAATATCAATTGATATAGAACCTTCAAAACTCTGAACGCCTGTAAGCACGTTCCAGTCAGTGAACAGCCTTCAACAATATCAATTGATATAGAACCTTCAAAACCCTGAACGCTGGTGAACGCGTTGCTCTCAGCGAACAGCCTTCAATGACATCAATTGATACTGAACCTTCAAAACTCTTAACGCAGGTAAACGCGTTCCAGTCAGCGAGTGGAGAAGCCACATGCAGGCGTGCCTTGTCAACAGACGACGAGCTACCAGAAGTTTTCACGACCAGAAACGAGACTCATGGAAAGTACTCATGACTACGGTTATGCAGTTACCAAAAATAAATTTCTCTCATGTATGACAAAACAATGTGTAAAAATGGAACAAAATGTTTTAATTAAGCACGAAAATTTAGCAACCGACTAATTTCAGTCGGAAACTCATAGCGTACTGTAAAGGTGATACTAAATTATTTTACAATTTGCCGGCTAACAAAAACGGAAACAAAAATAAAATTGAAAATATAACGGGATTAATAACTGTTGAGAATACGAAATTCTCCGAGTAATGGAAGTGTTCAACCAAAACATTAAAAGCAAGAATTGTCTCTATTTCTTGGACACACGACCCCTAGCCTGGAGATACGACAGACGAGTCTTCAGGACACTGCTGCGATGGGCAGGCGCAGCAGCCCCAGCCTAAAAGGATTGGCTTCCTTTCCGCTCAGCATTTAGTGTGATCGAGGCCCATAGGCGTGATGGAGATCGTTAGCGCGAGAACAATGCTTCTCCCTTTTGCATTGCAAACCGAAAACGGTGCGGCAGGGCCTATATTGCGCCCATTTAAATGGCGGCAACATGCAAGGTGTCTGTGGCTGCCTGGCTTTGAATGATGTCGCAGATCTCCGTGAACTTTCCATCAGCTTGTAGAACATTCCAGGAGCACGTAACACAAATGAACTCGACTTATTGACAGAAGTCGTACAAAGAGGCCGAGAAATAGTAATTGGAAATACACCCGCATGCAAGCTCCTGCTCTTCTTAAAAGGAGACGTACAACGACGAAATCATAACATTTCATTGCCCCACAGTGATGGAACATTGAAAAATCGTATTATAAACGACGTGCAGTTCGTAACTTGTTTTCCAAAAATCTTTGAGAGCATAACTCAAGAACTCAGACTCGACACTTTTTGTCCAGCTTGACTGAACATTTGTTGTGACTTGCCATTCCGCAATTAGCAATGGCCGAATAATTTCATAGGTCACCTGATAGTTTTCGTTCCCTAAAAATCAGCTCAGAAATGAACTGGGTTGCAAAATTCCTTCTATTCCATTACTACGGACGAGCATTTCTGCCTCCCACAATCGTAGCGGAGGATGAAACAAACATTCCGGTAAATAATAATTATTTTAGACCGGAATGAAACTTGACTCGACTTTCAATACAAAGCGATGATGTCAGAAGCTCAGAGTGCGGTACTGAACCCCTGTTGTTACCGTCCTCTTTTTCCAAAATGGCAAGAATAAAAGCACGATGCAGGCACCAAAACTTCGACGGTGTCGCGAGTTTTATGAAATCGAATACTGCGATGAGCTCAAAAACACGTCATGAGAAGAAGCTGGGTATTTAGGAGAATGAAATAAAGCCGTTCTGATAAAAAGAGATGCCCTGAATTTCGTCTAATGTTCTCTAATTGTTTGCTTAATTAGTGAAAAGTTTAAGCTAGTTTTTCCGTTCCAAATAGATATTTCCAAAAACCCTTCGAAATTGGTCTCTTCTTGGCAAGTTTTCATAGAGCAAATTCAGCAAATAATGTAACAAAACTTTGACAGACAATGAAGATTGCAAGCTTCATTGCTGGCAAACAATATCTTAACACAAAAACGCGAACTCTGATTTCTCTGGGGACTTTTAAAATACAGAGATTGTTATGATGACCAAGCTACAAAGGATCTTTTTCCCCCTGACTCCTGCTACACAAAATACTATAGTGAAAGAATGAGTTCCTTAGAAATCATTTTCGGTTATTAACAAGGGACTTTTAATGTGGCCGAACGAAAAACCTTCAAATATTTTTTAACCTCAGTTAGTATTAAAACAACTCATCTATTCCTTGTTCATGTCAGGAGGAAGATCTTCAGGAAGCGACTACAGTGCGCGGAGGTAATCAGAAAATACTGAAGGCAGAGAGAGCGCTACGGAATATGCGGGAGCTGGTCTGAGACTGGCTGCCTTGTTAGCCAAAAGTGTCGGCTTTTGTATCCCTGGTCGGGGAAGGGCGGCAGACCCACCAGGCAGCCTCATCAGCGATTTGGTCACCTTTATGCACAGTTGAGCTCATGCGTAAAAAACGAGTACAGCTGTGTGTACACTTCATCTCATGTATAACACGGGTAGAGCTGTGTACACTCTATCTCATGTGTAACACGGGTAGAGCTGTGTACACTCTACCTCATGTGTAACACGGATAGAGCTGTGTACACTCCACCTCATGTGTAACACAGGTACAGCTGTGTACCCTCCACCTCATTTGTAACACGGGTGCAGCTGTGCACACTTCACCTCATGTGTAACACGGGTACAGCTGTGCCCTTAGAGCAGCGGGTTAATGCTGCAGTACTTCAACAAAGACTGACGCAGACACTGCAGCTACGACAAAAACTGACGCAATAAGATGCAGCGGCAACAAAAACTGACGCAGTAAGGTGCAGCGATAACTAAGACTGACGCAGTAAGGTGCAGCGGCAACAAAGACTGACGCAGTACACTGCAACTGCAACATAGATGACCGTAATTGGATCCTCTAAATTGCCATTAGAACTCCTCTTCCTACGCATAATTGGCCAAAAGCAGGAGATCTACTCTATAAAATATATAATTAAAGAAGCGAGCAAAATATCGCACACGCTGGGAAAACGATGTCAAGAGTTTCTCATCTTTCAAAATAGAATAACAGCATAATTTCGCAGATAACATTGGCAATTCTATCAAATATGAACGAGGAGAAAAAGTGCGAGAAAAAAATTGCATTCCAAAATGACATTTAAGTCAAAGCAGATCGAAAATACCAAGCATTGATCATCGTATCTGAACAAATTAAAGCGCAACAAACTAAACAATCAAACCTCCTAGGACTCGCAATGTTGTAAGTTGAGAGACTTTCACGTTTGGTTTTCTTGTACGATTTTCTTCCTTGTTATGCGATGGCGAATGTATCTGTGACAGCGGGTGACGTCAGATTCCAACTCGTAACTCTCACGAGCTGTAAAATAATGAAGCTGCAAATGAAACAAAGCATTGCGAACTGTTAGCGTTCGTGAGCATTCGGTGCACGGTGATGTTTGAAAAGTCAAATAAATATGAACTGCTCACAACGACGAAGGAATTCAGAAATATTTCGCGTCATATGATGCAACACCAGATGAAATCATTTATTATTTACAGCATAATATAAAAAAAATCGATCAAAATTAGACGAGAGAATATATGCTAAAAAAATATGAGAATAGGCAGTTATGTAACAAAGTCATGAAAAACAAATTTGTGATATTAAAAGTCACAAAAGAAAGGAACAACGAGCTAAAATAAATTCAAACTAGATCGATCATTTAATAAAAATTAACAATTCGACGCAATAAGATACGTAGCATTACATGACAAATACAAACGATGCCACGCTATAAGATCATTCGAAAATTTTTTTCGAGGGTATGCCAAATGCCTGTGATAATCTCAGAGCCTTCAGCATATGTTTGACTGAATTAATCGCTAAAGTAACGGGCTTTCATCACATACGCTTTCCGTATTTTGATGTTTTCTTGCGATCTTGTGTACCAAACCTATATTCGCTGGAAAACTTTGGAGCAGGCAAGACGATTTTACGATTTGTAACACGGCACCAGAGCATCACAAAGTTTCCGTAAGAATAGCCTCGTGCGTACGTACTTAAGAGAACGTATATGTTCATACGCAAATACAGCAGTGAAATTAAGTATTTTCAGGGAGATCAAAACTCATCCCAGCGATATTAAAAGTCTTCAGCCGGAAGAATTGCCCGAAATGCTCGCAATTTTCAGTAACCTGGCGGATATTTAGGGGAGCTTCAAAAATAAAGACAAGAGGCGAGGAATGATGGAGGATTGGGGCGATCTCTTTGTGTCTCCTGCTGCCGGCCCACCGAGTTTTATTGGGGCAATCTATCGAGAATTCGGGCCCAGTTTTGTCCAGGAGGTTTCACAAAGTCTTCATGAGTTGCCGAAGAGGCACATATCATCGCCTCATTTCCAAGCCATTAAACGAAAGAGCACAAATCTAGAAGCGGCCTCAGTGAAGTGGCCTGGCATGGCCTCGTCGTACCATCTCCACCTTATGTACCGTCTCCACCCTATGTACCGTCTCCACCTTATGTACCGTCTCCACCCTATGTACCGTCCCCACCTTATGTACCGTCTCCACCTTATGTACCGTCCCGGAATTAGGACGCTTGTGTGAATCTTTGGTTTCCCATGAAATACATGTTCGTTCATCATGTGTTCCATAGGTCACGGCACACCTTCAAACTACTCGTAATTTACTAATTCTGCTTCCATCAACTAGCTCAGTGAAAAAGAGTTCGAGTTTGTTCTGGGACTGACAAGAAAGACGTTGTAGGGTTACTGCATACATTCTACAGCTGCTAACAAATTTCCACATGTTCAATTTCCAAATCGCAGAAATGAAATTGATATGAGCGAGATGTATTTCACACCAAGAAGATAGATTTCCAGTCCTTTTCCTCTGTTCAACAAGTGACCATTCAGTAGTTCTACGATCCAAAAAACTTTGTATATCAAATTAGCCAGAATTAGCCAAAACACTTACCTAAAAATGAACTGAGTAGATAGTCCCACTTGTGGTGTCGGTTGTTCAACTTCGAAATTTTTTAACTCGAAGACAAGGTCCGTAAGTTTACACAACTCGAAAAGGGAAGGGGAATATTTTTCGAAGATAACTTTCAGCATTAGCCCCAGGAAGCTTAACATGACTTGGCGTTCTATCTTCAGCAGAGTGTGAGACAGGTGCGAGTTTTCTTTATTTATCATAAAACAGAATTTCACGATAGTAGGTAAAATGTAGATGTGGAGTTGAATTTACAAAGATAACTTGCGAAAACTGTGGAGAGGCCAACCAGGCCCTCTCCCTCGAGAATCGATCGTTGCTAAATTTCAGCACTACCTGTCCTAACTCGGACATTATTTGTCAAAGGGAGAGGGGGTTTCCAGCTACCGCGCATCTCAAATTCTTACGAGATAACATCAGATGCTAAAACATTCTCTACTTCACTCAAGTCGTGAGTCGATGGACAGTCACTGCGAGACCTGAATTTCACTTATTTCAAAGTAGATACTCGGGAAGGAACTTCAACTCAAACGACGTCTACCTAATCGCTCGGGAAACGCATGGCTCAACAATAAGAATTAATACTTCCAAACGAGGGCCCCGTTAGGCAGAGGATGAAGTAAATGATCTGTAGTCAGAGATGCAAATCACTCCCCTCACAGTTTTGGACTGATATTGTGTAGCATTCTGTTCGAATAAGAGTTCAGCATTTGCATAAATCGTGAGATCACGACTGAAAAACATCGATGGACAATCAAGTGTACAGTAGAATTACACCGCAACGCGAAAAAAGACTGAAAAGACATGGCGAATGAACGCTGAATCTGAGTGGCGGCATAACTGAAATGTCAAGGTACGTAGTTGTGCATTTTTACTCAACATTCAAATCGTAAATTGTACAAAAACCGAACGATAGCACACGACCAAAGTTACAAATTGCAAGAAAATGCTCGAAGGTGAAACTACTTCACACGCAGAACCAGGCCTTGATTAACTACACGTGAGAATCTACGGTATAATTTCAATTGCTTAGCGACGAGGTAGAAGTAATGGTCGTTGCCAAATTCCAAAGGACGTTTTTCAGGGCTAAAAAGCAGACGGTAACTCGGGGGCTTACCCTCAGCTCGGGTCGTTTGGCGCTGACGCAAAAATTCTGACGTAAACGACGTCCGCTTGAGCCGATTAATATTTTCAGAGATTCCAGCGGATTAAAGAGGGGTGCAGGGGAGCTCCCAGGGGTCGGGGCTGCGTGTTAGAATTTGAAAGGAGAATATTTCTGCACTCAATTCTTCAGAGCTGCTCTGACCCGAGGGTATCAATTCTGCGATGATTCATTCAATTCATAATCGGCTGAAAAACCGTAATTTAACTCTAAAAATCAAGCAGCGTGAGCAGCACAGGTTCATCGTCAGTCAAATATGAACTGAAGGAAGATAGGATGAAGTTTTCAATCCCTTCATGTCATACGCTTGTCACAGAACCGACCCAACAATGTGCTCCAGAGATGTGTTTCGACACACTTTCTCCGCCCCAGTGACAGCATGATCCGTAGATGTGTACACCACGCACAAACTTTGCAACTAGCAAAAGTCTACGGTATTTCATACGAAGATTTAACTTACTCGAAGTATCCACTCCCCACAGATGCACCGCGAGAAAGTAAAAAAACTTCCATCGCAAACAGTTTAAAATAAATGAAAAATTTGCAATGGTGTAATAGCCCATAGGTTGAAATCGGTTTTTCAAATGGATTTATGATTTTTTATTTATCAGGCAATAATGAAGAAAAATCGCCGAACTCTTATAAATGACAAAATGGAGTTTTCAAATATGAAATTCCACTATGTATGTTAATAACAACGGAACAGTTTATGACCAATAGCGTATGTCAACTGCAATAAAATTTGTATAAATCATAAAAAGTATTATGGTTTACTGTTTAGACAAGCCGAACAAGTTTCTTACATAAAACAGAAATATACAGATGAGCTGCAAAGAAACTACATAATACCGTGATACTTTCATAGCGTTCAGGTCAGTCGGACGAGTCATGCCTCGACACGGTAACATCCTTTCAAACTTCCATCCACGCTTTGTTTTATTTAAAATATTTGAAGAGAGTCGTCGGGAAACTGTAATGGGAAATGTTTTGAGTGGACGCAGTTCGTTGGAGCACGTGTTCTCTGAAATTGTGCGTATAGAAACGAGAGCTAGCGTTCGTGGCGCTCCACATGACTGCCTCCACAAATAAACATAAAATGTAGAGAAAAATATCGTTGTGTTTTAGTTCAAAAGTTTGACGAAGGTTTAATTTGAGAATGAAATTAAATTGGCTAGAAAAAATCGAAATTCTCCTATATTCTATGACGAATATTGAGTATAAATACTGTTGAACTTTGAAATGACGAAATTCGGCGGACGACAATTTCCAGTTACAAGCGTCAAGGCTTGGCAAAATTCTATGAAAATTATAATTTTCCGATCCAATTTGTTAACGAAGAAAGCCCTTCGCCAGTTACTCATTTATGACTTTGGCAAACAAATGCGCAGGCACGTCATTTTATTAGCATGAGCATGATAAAATAATGTCAGAATAACACACAAACACGAATGTGAATCTTTTAAAGGTCACTGAATCTCAGTTACACGTTTTCAGCTTTCGTTAGCCTTATGGTTGAGTGATGTTTCTGTCGCATCACTCAACCAAGTCGCATTTTGATATGAAACACACACGCGATCTTTGAAATGTCAACTTTGAAGAGAGTATTTTGTAGAAAAATATGGACATTCAATAATACAAGTTACTGTTTCAACATTATTTCACAATGCAGAAGTGCCCTCAACGCCTGCGCCTCTCGAAAGTCCTCTTCTAAACTGAAAAACTTTATAATTCAAACTCGATTTCTTATTTCAAAAAGACTCGAAAATCATTTAAAATTTATCAGATTTTTGAGCAGAACAAAGTTTTACGCGTACCAAGATAAAAAGTGAAACGATATTTTCTCTCCAGTAAAACAAATGACAACCCAAAAGCAGGAATCAGGAAGAGTAGAGAGATTTTTAATTGAGTTAAAATACAGCATCATAAATTTCGCATGTAACAAAGAATATCAGTTCATCGATGAATATGCAGCCATCATGCATAATTAAGCGGAGATTTAGGAAATTAATAAAACTATCATACAAATGCCAAATCTAATTTTACAAAATAAAACTTTCAAAAATCTTCGATTACCATATTTATTAAAAGAAAAGACGATGCGATTAGTAGCAAAACAACATATTCTCAAGAACTTTCAGCGAGAATTTGAAAACTGTTTGAACACGCGGGAAGCATACAAAAATCGTGCGCTCGACACCGACTGCTATGTAACTTCCCCCAAAGTTGCAGTTGCAGTGCATATTCTGGGTAAGTTTAGCGTGCAGTTACCAGCAGCAAGAGGCTCCTGCGCCCAGAGCTGACGTAAACTAAGGACAGTTATGAGATAAAGACGACCACGCCCAACGTGGCCTTCATCAATGATGATCAGTGGACAGGCTGAGCCGTACAGCCAGGGGGAGCGTCCTCAATACCGCTCCCGGTGAGCCAAAAATGCACATCGCTAAAAGAATACTCGTTCGGAACGTGTGGGACTTGAAAATAAAACTCGCACAGTTCGAAGGGCTGGCGAGGAAACTTGGAAGTGCTTGTTAGAGAGAACGAGCTACGGCGCAAAAGTGATCAAGTAAAAATGTTGCAGACAAAACACAGAGCATTTGAGGGCGAGGTGTGGGAAGGCAAAAAGAAAACTTCCAGTTCTCTGGTAGAGGACAAGTGAGATGGACTCGTTAGGGTAAATGGCGCGTCCGGGGTACGCCAGAGGAAAGGACCTAATACGTGAGAGACGCGCCTGACCAACAGAGAGCTCATTTGGCACTTCATTAGAACTGAAAACAAAACTCGAACGAAAAAATCACATCAAAAAGTAACTCAAAAAAATTAGCGTTTTGACTCCTTTACGCCCTTTTTTCTCGTAAAATATTGCTCAAGTATTGCGTCATAGAAATGATGTAGTTCACTGATTTCTCAATTTTGAAACCATGCTCACGACCAAATACAACGTCACGTATTTTAGACAAACGTAGCCGCTAGAACAGAACACAAAAGCTGTTGGAGTAAAAGTAGGTCGACGAGTACGGCAAACGTGTCGAGAAGATTTACCTACTACATCACACAGTGGAGTAGAAATTTATAAAAGATGCATCTACCCCCTCCTATGATGAATTAAGAATTTATGAAAATTTACCGACCGGTTAACGAGGTAGAAAAGAAGCTTTAGACAAATTTCCCCAGCGTGCAACGTTGCGCACGGATGCAAGAAGTTCAGAGCAAGAGACGACCGTGCCTTACTATTCCACGCTACTCCAAAGTCCATCTGCTCGGAAGCTCGACAAAATATTTTGAGGAAGTAACGAGAGCTCAGTGGCATGTGGTATAACCCTCTAGAATTTGCGGGAGATCTCAGAACGCGTCCGTCAATTGGGCCATGAATCCCGACCGGGCGTTATATGACCTAAGCATCCCACACATCGCTGCACTGGCAGGGAACATAGATGGCACCATCTGAACACGCCCATCTTCATCCCAACATTTCTTTGCAGATGTACTAAATCTAAAAATTTAAATTCCAAAATTCATCCACTTCATGTTAGCTTTGGTGTTTACTGCTTGATAAACCATCGTAACTGTGTAGGCGTAAATTGTGCAGCGAAGTCAATCTACTTCCTAAACGCCCATTCCACTGTCAATCTTGCATTTGAAGATTAAAGTGAGGGACATCAGCGGAGTGATTGCATGAGCAGGATAGGCAATCAGCGACGTCCATCAACGAATAATAATACTTGAAGGCCTTCTCACTCATTTGATGTGTCTTAGTTTGCTTTACTGAAATGCAAACACGAAACTTAAATTTTCTGAACTTCACATGCAGCATGAAAATGGGAACCGAAGTGAATCGATAATACACTCACGTTAAATATGTTGTGTGCGAATCAATTTAAATTTGATGCACAGGAAAACCGTTGGCCATGATAGGAAAATGCTGCATGTGCATACATGATATGTGTGTAAGAAAACTTCTACACTAACTTAAGTTGAGAACAAACAGTTGGTGCAGGTCCGTGCTTTCTCTAGGGAGAAAATATTTCAAGACCTAATTCATGTTCAATTTGACATTTAAAAAATATTTCTAAATTGAAGTTACTGAAGATAATGTGAAATAAAGCACAAGTTCACACACCGAAGATTATTGGCGTTCAACCGTTCGTTGCTTGGTAAACATTTTCTACGTTACATGATACACAATTTCCTAAGTAAAAGTGAGCTAAAATTCCACGACGAAAAACTAAAGGGAGAAGTTTATTTTAAAACGGATAAGATACTGTACGACACATGTCTCGCGACTTGACGGCACGTTCAGAGTAAAAAAGTAGAGAGAAGCTAAATTTGGAGGTCTCGTGAGCCGCTTGCGGTGCCGAGCAATAACATTTTCAGTGCTGCCATCGACGACGAAGACCTGACCCAAAGAATTACAAGGAGAAGAAATGGACGCGGGGGCGAACTGGAGGTCGTTTGCGAGCAATTCGCAGGTGAGACGGGCATTTTTGGCCGACCGCTCGGGCGGAAATGGCGCGAGTCGCTGTCGCTCGAGCAGCTCAAAGGAAATCGACTGGTGAACCGAACTGAGATAGCGAAGACGACGCCAGAGGAGAGAGTCGCAAGCCAAAACAGGAGGAGAAGACTGGAAAAAAGTGAGCGAAGCTGAGGGTGAAACGTAAGGCGAAACCTCGACGCGTAGAAACTTGATAACTTAGAAAGCACGACATGCAAAGAAGACCTGCTGAGATAAACAAAAGAGACGAGGAAGCCAACCTGATGCACAACTAGAAACTCAGCACCAGGGAATCGAAAGCTGACAGAAATTTAATGGGAAAAGTCATAGTAGGGCTCGCAATGTCTTTTTAAAAGAGATTAACGCTGGAACACACACACAATAATTACTTAGAAATTGTAGAGATATCTACATAAGAATCAGAGTAAAAAACATCGGAGCTGAGAAAGTAAAGTCTAAAAGAGAAGGGCTCGAAGGCGTTTTTTATCTCGCTTTGTACCCAATGACGGGTTTCAGCTCATTACAAATTCATCACATTTTTGAAACAGAATACTACACAATACCATTTTCTATTCAGCGTTTTATTCGCTGCTTTTGTGTTCCTTCACACTGAAGCAAGCGATGGGCGCTTAGCTGCAAGTTCACGCGCACTTGCACGCGCCGATTTGGTGTTCCGGTGCCTTGAAATTCTGCCCCACGGTTATGTCTAAGTTCACCAAATTTTGATTTTAATTTTGGAGAATTTCCAAAATTTGTTTGTTCTTGAGAAGAGCTGGACTTAAGATGAAATTTTGATTTCCGATGACATTTAAACTGGTGCAAAGATTCCACTAATTGCAGAACACGGGGCTCTCAGAAGTAAAATTTTAGCAGTTATGAATTTCCGGTAATAATATTGGGATATTCCGATTGAATATTTAGAACTATTCTAGTAAAATTGAATTTTTCATTATTATATTTTGGATTCTTGTACAAATACGCCGAAGGCAGAAATGTGTATCTAATTGAAACACTGAAAACCAGCGTGTACATCGGAGACAAACAATCGGTACAAGTTCTTTACGTTGCTGCCGTGAACGAAGGCTGCGCGAAGGGTCCTCTTTATTCGCGATGTACAATAATAACTTCACTACAAAAAACGGCAAGCAAGTGTTGATTATGTTCGAGCGAAAGAGTAGTTCTTCTCTCTTGAACAACCACTGAAGTGTATGATCTATCCTCTGTGAAAATGTAACTTCTCTCTATAAGAACCAGTTACTCTCCCTATGAAATGGTCACGATCCACTCTCCTGAACAGCTGAAAAACGGCTACGGTCTACTGTCTCTGTGAAACGGCCATGATCTGCTCTCCCAAACAGGCGCCAAACGATCATGAGCTATTCTCCAAGCAAAAAAAAGTAACTCCACTCTGATGCAGATGCAATAAACCCTTACGGTCTACTCCTATGGTAGAATGACTCGCCGTTCTCAGCCAGCCGTAACAGCTTATAATCTACAAGGCATCTAGAAGCCGTCCAGTCGTTAGAACCCCCTGGAAGTACCCGATTACGGAAACGGTTAACAGCGGCCACAGCTCGAGTGAGGTCGGTTTTATGAAACATTGATTTGAAGTACACAGCTCCATCTCGGCAACGATGGTTCCCTTCGTCCCCTGAATGGGAAGGCGAAAAATGAATAATCGATAAGGATTCTTGCAGGTGCGGACTTACAAAGGTGAAGCCCAGCAACTGGCACGGCATCATGAATTTACGAGACTTTATACAGCAACTTTCAGGTCAGGAGGAAGGCCTGATTCTTCTCGAAGTAATTTTGTACGAAATGAAAGGACGACCTTAGCAGTAAGCGAGATACAGTCCGTAAAATATAACCTTCAAATACCTCTAACGGCAAAGGAAAAGTAGGTGGAAAAAAATTCGCAAAAGTAGATGAAAAAAATTTCACATCAACATGCCGATAAATAAACACCAAAAGATGTTTTCCGTTGCATGGAGATTTACTCCACCCAGGAACGGTTCAGAGTCTAGTACCCTGGGCCGCACGTCATCACCTTTGCATTAAAACTGAGAGGTGATTCAAGTTGCATCACATGAGTGGCAACGAGGTAAAGATGTGCAGATGATCCTGACACCTCTAAATTTTCGGCACGTCTAAATTCGTCGAAATCGAGGCAGAATAACTCGTCACTTTAGCTCTACAATGGCGTCTATCAAGGCCTGTTGACCATATTTTGCACTGGAAAGGGAGCACAAATGTCAGATATTGCACAGCCCGATTACTTTGATTCATCTTTTTTTTAATAACTGAGGCAAAGAAGCTTTTGCTTTGTAAAGTAGGAAAAATATAATTAATTTTAGGAAATGTTAGAATAGTTGAAGTTGGAATGCAAGCGAGCATTGTTTCTAGCGACTCGTCACACACCGCAGCAACCTTCGTCTCAGAGGTAGAAGTTCATTAAGTTCTCAACACTCTAAAATTAAAGTGACTACACTTCGTTAAAATAACTCATAAATTGAAGAAATCCTATGAATTGCAGCATCGATATTTGAAACGATTTTCCGCTCCTGATAGTGAAAACTGGCGAGTCTTGCAAGCAGAATTCCTTCTTGAAGGTCTTAGAGAGATCAATACAACTATCGCAATTTGCTTTACATCGGATGACGCGGTATGTGTCTAAAAATCAAAGGGTAGTAACTAAACACAAAATTCCGAGTAAGCCATCCTAATCTCTGTAATAAAATTAAGCGAATACCTTACTAGTCAATGTTCAGTTTATTAACTTTGGCATGAAAAAATGCGTGGAAAAAGTTGGTTGCTTCGCGAGTCAATCGAGACTTGCAGTGAAAATGCACTTAAACTATGTTGCAACAAAGCCAGCAGTGTGGTCATAATAAATTCTAGCACTCGGGCTTTAGTGTGAGATTAAACCGAAAAAAACTCGTGGATTATAAGGCAAAAAAAAGCGCATTTCATGTTGCCACTTATATCAAGTGCTCATAATGCTTCGAGCTCTGCGTCAATACTTGAGCTCAACGCGTCACATGTTCCATGGAATTTGTGTGCGTAAAATACTAACCCTCTTTTTTTCTTATTACTAAATTAGAGTTCTTAAGAAATCAAAAATTCATGTACCGTTAACATCATGAATTATAATTTCGTTATCTTTCTTACGATGTAGAAATCGAGTCGATCAACATTCAGCAAATTAAGACCATTACTCGTATTCACATTCACCAGATGCAGCGCTCGTCAGAGTCACAAATTTCGGAAGCTGCGCTCCTCAATATTTTCTCCTGCATCCAGAACTGGCATTGGGAAGCGGAAAAATCAAGGTTCTTCAAACGAGACGGGCAGCATTTGCAGAACTTCTACGCTGAAGTTTATCAAGAATCCTGACTTCATTGGACGCTGGCGGGCAAAAGTCTATCGAGTTAATGACCCCTTCTTATCTCTTGACTTTAGGGGGGCTGGAGAGCCCCGGAAAATCTCTTTTATACGCTCTCCTGAATGGCATAACGGCATCCCACCCTGCTCTCAGCGATGCCCTGACAAACAAGTGCCCATTAGAGCATGCTCATCTTCAGCTCAAGTTCGGGACTCGTCATCAGGCAAAACAGAAATCTCAGCGTGAAAACCTCGACGTGAGCCCACCGCTTCCACTGTACAAAATTAAACAAACGAAAATTAAATTAATCCTACGGCCGTAACAAATAACATCGATGACTTGAGTAAGTCGAAGTAAAGTTGTCCAGTTACCAGTACCGTGAAGTTATTTGACTTGTGAAGAGTTTACCAAAGCGGAGAAAAATGCCCTTCTAAATGGGTGAAAAACTCGTGCACTTTCTTTAGTTGAGATGACCAGGGCTTGTAAAGGTAAATGTACGCATATTTTTTGTAGTATTTATGCAAATTTAAAATAAATGAAATGTGCGAGAATGAAAATAAAGCTCGAAATCCAGACGCTAGTGGCACGGTATTCTAGACGCTAGCTTGAACGGGCTTTGCTGCACTGTAAGAAAAACGCTGACGTTCGCACAATCTTCCTTTGTGAATCTCGATACGTGATATACAGCGTGTGCAATAAATATCAGGTACGTGGTAAAAACTTCCGCCAAAATAACTCAATCTTCGTCCCGTCAGACCATAGTACAGCGTCCTCAAAACTTACAGGCTTCCCTGAAATTCAAGCCTCTCTCACGCTTGACAAAATTCGGACGATTTTTGACATGAATTAGTTTCAACAAAGATGTTTTTTTCGGTGTGTGAGAACGGAATCTTCCGTTCTTAGAAATTGATCGAATTGTGTTTTTTCTCACATTTGTCTTCGCCGATTTCGAGTGATTTGAAGTTCAAATTGAGTAGCCAGAGGACTTTTCTATACACAGCGGTCTAGATGTTTAGCGGGATGGTTTGAAATTTTAGACGGACGCCCTAAACGTGGTAGACTTGCAGTGGCCTCACCGATTCTCATACCGAATTAGCAGTCAACGCACAAAAAACAACATAAGATGTTCAATTTCCAATTGCTTTGCAGTTGTGTAACTATGACTACTAAACTTTTGACCACGTGTCGGGTATTTACTCCGCCCACTACACATGTAGAGGGAGCAAACGGGCAATGACTAAGAGTTTCGATCTTTGAATCTCTTATAACTGGGTCTAGACGTAAACGTGAATTGTAAAATTCAAACCCGAAAGTGAACTTTGCCGCTAAAATCCGAAACTGTGTCAGATGCAGTGGTGCCCGACGCAGAGGTGCCCGACGCAGTGGTGCCAGATGCAGTGGTGCCAGATGCAGTGATGCCAGATGCAGTGGTGCCAGATGCAGTGGTGCCAGATGCAGTGGTGCCAGATGCAGTGGTGCCAGATGCAGAGATGCCAGATGCAGTGATGCCAGATGCAGTGATGCCAGATGCAGTGATGCAGCACCCAACTATTACAATGAACTCGATTGATCAGCGGAAGAAGCCTAAAAAACAAAGAATGCTTTTGAATGAAATCATCAAAAGTTTACGTCAGTTCGAGATAAACTGGACAATATTTACAACTCAGCCAATGATTAAAGAATCTAATTACGATCAAGTCACAAAGTTTCGGCAAATCTGGAAAATTTTATCGACAATGTTGAAGTTACCGCAAACAGATGCTGCCTAAGAAGTGAAAACAGCGTAACAGGAAGAATCACTCGTCCAATTTTAATGCACATAAAAACATTTCCTGAGCATTGAGATCTTTCAAATGGGTCTGCAATTAAATTACTTTTCATAACTGCTGTCCGAGTTTTTTTAAACACGCAATGTTTAAGACTTGAAATTCAATTTAAAATCGTGCATGTAAAAATTCATTCTACACATTTTTAAGATTTGTTGACTGAATGGAATGAATGCACGAAACGAGAATCTTAATTCGCGCATTTCAATAAACATGTACATCATTACAAAAACTGAAACTAAATCATAAAAAGTTGAATAGAAGCTTCCCCATAAAAATGTAGAACATATAGATTTCATTTGGATGTACCGAAACAAGCACTAAAATACCACTTTGGATGGCCTAAAATTGACTCTACGCGAATAAGATAAAAATAACATGGCAAACTTCCTCTCTAGATGCGATCAGAACCTATTGTTGCAAAACCTTGCCCGACTTCGTGAATCCCTCGCGCGCACATCTCTGTCATCAATGTTGTACGCAATCAATATTGCACAAAAGAGGCCCGAACACACAGCTTCAACTGAGGTTTCCTGCTTGTGTATTGATCTCATTCGAAGAAGATCGACAACGACTGAATGCAGCAGTCGAAGTGACGACGACTGCAAGGCCGTTGTGTTCGTTGCCTGGCGCAGCTGAGAGCTCTCAGGTCACATCTCGCACGACACATTTCCAGAATTCTCTCGATGCCATGTTTCTTCAGGAGCATCTTTATACGGAGTAACAATCAAGTAACCAATCAGTCTTACTGTCATATTCATATGTTGTCACATGAAGATACTCCTGATGACAGGTTTTGGTACCTCCATTTTGTTGCAAAATGAACGCACATCGTCAAACTTATTTAGTCAGAATATAGCATCACAATACACAAAGAAAATATGGATCATGCCTGAGAGACGAGATAACCAACTTCTTCAGAATGAATGAAATCTTAACAATTGAAGAAATTTGCACTCGTTGGGATCACCCACAGACATAAACGTTATAACAAATAGTAAGTATTTATACGCGCAATGACCCAAACACTTTACAATTCATTTAATGCTGTTTCATGCTTACAGGTGTGCACTAACAACACTTCTAACTTCCGGCATAGTTTCTTTCCAGTAAATTTTTCTTCAGCCTTGTGTATAAATTAGCGACTGCGCACGACCATCTGGTATGCGCTTTCGTACGCGTGAATGAATAGGAACACGCACGCATTGTTACCACATTTGCAAGACGTTATACTCACCCGTACGTTACCCAAAAACAAAATGAAATGGAGCAAGAATAACTCATTATATTCCTGAGCCCGACATCACTGATAGATTGTGGGGTGGGGCGGCGCTCGGGGAATCCCTGATAAAAATCAATGACAGCAACTTGTATGCAACTTTATTTTTGATCGAAATACAGAATGCTCCCCAAAGATGGCATCAAGTTGCACAGTTTTAAAATATTCAGGATGGTTTCCAAAGTAACTTGATCGAATTTCGTGTATGTAGCACCCCATGAGAGATAGCGCAACGTAATTTGGAAATCCTACAAATGCGAAGATCGTTCAATTCCTCGAACAGAAATATCAGGAGGCAACAGCAGAAAATACTTGCCCATAAACTCATCTTCAGGGCTGAGAAGACAAGGAGCTGCCACTAAATAGAGGCGGACGAGCTGCAGCATTGCCCCTAAAGTATCAGGAAAAAAATGCCGTCCAAAAGCAAAAACGAGAAAAAAACGATCTAGATAAAATCCTAATGCCCTCGACGATGACGCTAGCAGCGGCTCGTGATAAATGAAGAAGATGCATCACAGTAGGAGCTTCAGTTTCATTATAGCTCGGCCGCCGCCGCCGGCATTATTCTCACGACTGCCTAGCATTTGCTGCTCTTCCACGGCTTCTGTGGCGCGGAAAAAGGGGGAATTCGGAGGGAACTCTAATGGCTAGACTGCATGAAGAGATGCCTGCAGTAACGGGGGTGCAAATCTGGTGAGAGAGACGCCTAGGGGAGTTGAAAAATTGAGAGTCCAAGAGGGGGATTTGGGTGGTGGTGGTGGAAGTGGGGGGAGGATGAGGTGGTAAGGTATAGGATAAAGAGATGGAATTTAAATAGGGTATACCTGTGGAAAGATGGTAGATCAAAAAATGGGTCAATTAAGATGCAAAAGTGATAGAGTAGGCGATTGGTGCAGTATACCCGAGCGAAGCAACTTCTCTTTTCTCCTAGAAAAAACCGTCAACTATTAATTCAAAGTCATGACAAGTGAAACTAGACTTGGAGGTAATGGAGGAGCACATAGTTTGAAACTAATGTAGAGAATTGACGAGTTAGAAGTCAGTTGATGAGCGGAGATACGTTCACCCGTAAGGTGTAGCTTATTGTGTGTACATTTGGAACATTCTAGCTAAGCACCAAACTGAAGAGTGCAAAGGTCGGAATGAGAACATCGGTTTGAAAAAGAAATAAGAATGAAGAAGAAAACGAAAAATTTAGAAGATGAAGGGAATAACATTTTGAGCTGCAGTACCAAAGCACCGAGATGCTGGTGCTTTGGTACCGCCGGTCCACAGCCCTGCCGGTCCGAGAAGCGGAGCGCATTCTGAAGAAGCGTGCAAAGTAGCATGATTGAAATCATGGTATCAAAAGAACCATCATAAAAAGACGCACTTTTGTTACTGAAAGAACGTTTTGGAATGTAAAAATTCCACCTCTAGAGATGAAAACATGAAAGTAGAATTTTTAAATATTCAATTTTTTCTTAATGACTTATTTTCTCTCAGTAATGAAGATATAATTTTTGCATTCCGAAACCTTTATTTACTAACGAAATTGTACAGATTCAAATTAGCTCTTCCCTCTATCTGACGTGCGAGATTCCCTGTGAACGAATCTACCCTCATATCAGCATTATTACATATGATGTAATAACATTACAATACTTCTATCATCCATTCCGGAATCATCATTTCACTACTACCAAAACCTGACGCTACTTAGAAACTTCCATAAGCTACAGTTCGAGCTGCTCCTTACTCTACGGACACTTATTTCACCGCGTCGTCATTTGCAAAGGAAGAGCGTGAGGAAGACGTGAGGGAGACGTGAGGGAGACGTGAGGGAGACGTGAGGGAGACGTGAGGAAGACGTGAGGGAGACGTGAGGGAGAGGTACATCATATCCCGAGACTTGACTTCAGAGCGCACGGCTACCGCTGGTGGTGCCGCGTACAGTCGTGTTTGATAGGCAACAGTCGTCCCCGCTTATGGTTGCTTCAACTAGAGCACGCGTCAAATAACACGAATATATTTGTATCAACGTAGTAAATAGAGCGTGTTATGAGAAGCGAATAAGAGGATAGAGCAGTTAAAGCGATCTAGAGCTCCACACGGGAGACGACTGTACAGCACAAGTTCACGAGTGTGCCCGGCTCTCGAACTTGAGAGGCGCCCCAACTTGAGGCGGGGCCCGAGTTGAGAACTGCTGGTGTGTACGCAAAAGAGCAGGAGGGCAGCCGAGGAGATGAATGGTGCGAGGAAGGAAGTTGTTGAGGGATTAGAGTGCCAGAGGGGATACCAGCGGCAGACTGATGAGGTGTTCTTTTTAGGCTTTTCCTTCGTCTTCTGCTTCGTCTTCTCCTCCTTCGTCTTCATTAAAGAGCCACAGGTCCAGATGGAATGGTGCCGCGTGATGACGCTGTCAACCAGGGACTTAGCGCAATGATTAAATATCCCTCACACAACTCGTACGTACGCCAATGCAGGAATTCAACTTGACATGCCGTATGAGGTCGCAGGGACGGTGTTAGGAAAATATACCCCTTAAAAATCAGAGTCCTTCTTTCTTTACAAAATAAAATTCACTACAAAATTGCGCGCAAAGAACATTTCGTGGGGGTGGCCAATTTAGAAGGGCCAAGAAACCTGCTACTCAAAATAGAAAGAGAGAGAGGGAGAGCGAAATTACAATGCGTCGACCGCATCAGCCAACCGCTGAATTCAATCGGGCCTCAACTTTGATCGTTCCTGCGGGTCGTCCAATAGAAATTTATGCCTCAGAGAACCCAATTGGCCGAACTGCGCAGCCCCGCGGTGACGGCTGACTTGGACCTGCTCCCTGCACGCGGCGGGGCAGCGGCACCGGCCTTCAGAGGGACCACGGTACGTGCTGGCATTGGACAGCAATTGGGGCCGTGTTTGGGACCACGGTACGTGCTATCATTGACAGCAATTGGTGCCGTGTTTGGGACCACGGGAAGTGCTGGCATTGGACAGCAATTGGTACCGTGTTTGGGACCACGGTACCGTGTTTGGGACCACGGACCACAACTGGTGTCCAAAATTAGTGCTGGAATTAGACCACGATTGGTACCACGATGGAGGCCCCAATTGGTACCTTGTTTGGGACCAAGATTGACTCTGTATCGGGAGCAACGCTTGGTACCGCGTTGGAGACAACGGCCAGGGTACCATGAAAAGGACCAAAATGCAGATACTAAGGAGATGACCCCAACGAGCGCCGCCCACAGGACCATAGGACTCCCTAACACAACTCCGTCCGAGATCCTGACGCAAAACCTGTAACAGACTTCCCGAACCCAAACTCGAGTGCAGCACCAAATTGAAGTGAGGGTTACTTACTGCAGAAGGCTGTAGGACCCTCCAGTATATCTAGTGTTCACAGCTCGAGGGCAGGTGGCGACCTTTAGACACCAAGGAAACACACGAGCATCTCACGTAGCACAGCCGCACACGCTTGACGAGTTGCGTTTACATTTTGCTTCAGCCCATCGTTTCGTTGCAAGTGATATTCTGTCGTACACGAGCGCGTCATGTTTTTAAGATTCTTTTCCGAATAGTGGTTGAATCAACACCTGCATCTACACTAGCACGTTATTCTTTAGCTAAAGCTATTTTCTTGAAGTGATGTTGAAAGCACCTGTCATACGTCGTGTTAAGCGTTGGGCCGGTAATGATAATCAACGATATCCATGCGCCGCTGGTTTAATTTAAAGTCTTGGAACGAAATTTCGTTCACTTCCAATGTAGCTCACACCCAACATCCTTAATTCGCTTCGTGCTAAGCCGTGCTCAACCTCCTGAACAACGCCATTCTCGCACAAGTCTCCTTAACACCCCACTACCTCGGAAGTTACCTTCGGAACTTTCTTCGCCCTAGAGACGATTTCCGGCTTAGGGATGTAGCAAAACTCCCTTACATCTAAACGGCTTCTGAAATTTCCTTCACCTCTCAAAGCAATCATGACTTCGCGGCCATAAATATTCGCTTCCCAGCCTCACGGTATATCCATTAAAATTAGCGAGGCGCTGAGCGTTCTAACTTAACACTACGGAACTCAAGCGCTACATGTTGTGTGTTTATAGATCATTTATTGCCTCTAATACCCGAGCGCGAGATGATCGCTGCCTCGTCAATCTTGCTCAAGCGGTGATCAATGTAGAGCTCTCTAATGCGCATGGCTTAATTTCGGGCCCGTCGGAATGTGCGTTTGAATGAGACTGGCGTGACTCAACAGGCTCACCTCGCTGCTACGATTCCCTTCCAAATACACTAGTTGAATTGTCAGCTACCAGCAGTAGATAGGATCAAAATTAAATGATACGAAATGGACGATAATGCTTCGATATCGATCTGATATCCATCGATCTGCTGCTAGTTTAATTGGCCATTATAGTCAGCTGTAACTAACATTCAAACCTTGAAGGCTCTGCTTCACAGTCCGTGGTTAACCAGCGTCAACAGCTTTGCTGTACCTTGGAAATCTTGGAATTATTTCGTCCATGGCCCCACTGGTGTGCTGCCTTTTCCGTGATATCGTGTTTCAACCTTCCTCTCTCAAAGGAAAGATTCCACACCGGAGAATCGAACCCTCAGCCTCCTGGCTAGGAGGTAAGCACACTACTGCTGGCGCTACAGAGTACGCAAATTATACTCCCAGAGTGGGGCTCGAACCTACGACCCCGAGATTAATCATCTCGTGCTCTACCGACGGCGCTAGCTAGCCTTACTTAGAAAACAATTCCTGATCAGTTCAGAGTTCGAATCGACGACACTCGCGTTAATAGCCCGGTGCTCTGGTCGACTGAGTTCCAGCTGGCCTCGCACAACTGAACGATATCCCAATAGGAGCGTCAAAGCTAAATCTTTCACTAAGTGTTTGATAAATATGGAAGTTTCTTTTCAACGTTCATAACGAACAACATCTACGTATTTATTTACAATTTGATGTAGCGAGTACTCAATATTGAATAATTGATTAATACTTCACGGTCCAGCACAGTGTGGTGACGTTTTTGCTCCTCCCAGCGTTCAGAATGCAAACATGAGCTTTGCTCTCACATTCATCACCTACACCACAGGATATCTTAGGTGTACTGCTTGTACGAGTGCAACACTTGGCGGACCGTGTTAAGCAAATAGGTATTCAAGTCACCCAAAATTTGATTTGATGAATACTACCCACATACCTCCCTCGATATGTGCAAGCCTTTGTGCATGCCCACGTACCTCATTGCATACCGGCATACCTGCATGCCTGTTCGCATCCTGCATGCCTGCATTCCAGCTTGCATGCTTGCATACCTGCACGCCTGCTTGCATACCTGCACGCCTGCTTGCATACCTGCTTGCATACCTGCTTGCATACCTGCTTGCATGCCTGCTTGCATACCTGCACGCCTGCTTGCGGTAGCGCAACTTGAACGCGAGCGGCAGATATTGGCGGTCAGATCCCATGATGAAGCTCAGCCGCCGCTGCTGCCGCGTTAAATATTTTTGCAGCCCTGGAAACCCCACGCATCCAAACCCTCACGCTGCTCAGAACGGCAAATTGGGAATAAATAGAACGCTTTTTCCCGGCTTCAAAGCATGCGTGTGTGTGCTAGAGCACGAGTTTTTTGTGCGCTAGAATGTAGTCATAAAAGCAAATGATTTAGATTCTAAGTCTATGGAGACGAATGTGTTTAAGGTAGGGTTTACCTATCGCACTTCATTTAGCAAATTTGAATGTTTTTTGTAATTATTTTCATAAAATTTGTCTTTGAACAACACAGTAGCTCAAAACTTTGTATTCCAAAACGTTTTCTTACTGCTTTCTTTGTGTTTAACACTTATCGCCTAACACAAACATTTTATTTGCAAAAGTGAATTATCGTATAATCAACGCTCTATAGTTCATTCACTTGTATTCCGTTCGAGCCTTCAATTCGTCTCTAATTCCTACAATGAGTGCCCGAATAAAAACCCTAAAGGCAGACGAATTCCCCCGCACGCCTCGGAGGCGCGTCAGGACGAGCTGGCCACGAGACGCGCAAGATCTTCCAGCCAACGAAATTGTCGCCTAGTTCGAAAGTTCTAATTCAAGGACATCGTTTGGACCTTGACAACATGGCCGTAGTGTATGCTTGGAACATCGAGGAATTTTACAGAATATCGATGACGATAGGAAAGTTTCAAGACTTTTTCAAGCGATGCCCTGCTCTTCTGAACCTTTTGACCAACTCAACGAACGTAAATTCCTGAGCATTTTCGAATCAAGTTCGCCTAAGTTAATGAAAGCCGGTGAAAATTCAAAGATCACTCACACAGCTTCAAGAAAAGGATACGTATTTTACATACGTTGCCCCCCATCTCCAACCTATTTTATTCATTTCAGAAAATCGGTCATTTTGCTTATAATGAATAACACCGAGCTATTCGTCTGGGTCAAGGGGCTCCCTAGTTATCGCTGCAAGGAATGGAAATAAGCTACGAAGCTCTCCTATTTTGCTGGCTCCAGTTCTGGCCGATTCTTTCATTCAAGAATAACGCGGCCCAATCTCATCCAGGCTAACGGCTGTGCGGGAACACAATCCGCTCTCTCGTACAGTTTGCGCTGTAATTCGAAGGCTTATTCAAATTTCCATAGTAACACGGATATCTGCTTATACTTTTCGTAGCAATACGGAAGAGAACTGCTCATATTTCTCAGAATAATACGGAAATATAAACATTCATTTGACACGGTAACACTAAGATTGGACCTTACATTTGACACGGTAACATTAAGATCGGATCTTACATTTGACACGGTAACACGAAGATCAGACCTTACATTTGACACGGCAACACTAAGATTGGACCTTACATTTGCCACGGTAACACGAAGATTGGACCTTACATTTGACACGGTAATACGAAGATCTCATATTTTACTCGGTAATATATATGGTGATCCGGTCTCACATTTCACTGTGCAAGAATGAACCACGAGCGTTTGACCTGATATATGCAATCGTGCCCTTTTTTCAGCGACTGGACAACATCTTTCCGTCAAACGGTATTACATCTGATGCACGTAACCTAATAAAGACTAGTTTTTAAAAAAGTCAGATTTATGGAGTGCAAAGCTCAACGCATTAATTGGTCAAAGCCGCTTCAATGGAAGGTGCATTAATGGAAACATGGGAGATTCCATACTTTCAATTGAAGCTCTATCCATTGAAGCAGCTACAACAAAAATCCACGAATCGCTCGATAAAATTACACCATTATTGTAGGTGAGATTTCCCAAGCGGTACAAAGATGTAGAGAATCTGCACAAACCCTCATTATTTTCTCAGATTAAAGGCCCGCCTCAAGCTCGTCTCAGGCCCAATTATATGTGGACTACATCCAAGCTTCACATTCATTCGACTTCCCTCTCCAGCTGGGCCACGTGGTAAACGCACGTGATGCACGCGATACACGTGCACCCAAGAAAACACGTGATATACACGTGCACCCAAGAAAGCACGTGATATACACGTGCACTCAAGAAAGCACGTGATATACACGTGCACTCAAGAAAGCACGTGATTTACACGTGCACCCAAGAAAACACGTGATATACACGTGCACCCAAGAAAGCCCGTGGTATACACGTGCACCAAAGAAAGCACGTGATATACACGTGCACCCAAGAAAGCACGCGATGGACACGTGCAACCAAAAACGCACGCGATATACACGTGCCACAAAGAAAGCACGAGATGCACGATTATTGCACAGCAATAATAACAGCTCAAGTGACTAATAAAAAGAGCAGAAGCGAATCTTCTACCCTGGCTACACCGAGCGATCTGTTCAATTAATAGGGCGCTTTTCCACCAGGGGTCGCCAGCCAAGAGCGAGGGTTACATTCAGCGAAGTTTTGCAGCTTCGATTCTCATGAACTTGGGTCCTGTCGTGTCGTTCTCGTATTGTTCTTCAATTGCAGCTGTAGTCCTCGTTTTTGAAAGGAAGACACATCGCAGTCGCCATGAAGCGGTTTCGTAAAACCAGGCCTCGCCCGTGTGGTATTCTGCCGCTTTTGATTTTCACCTCACATTTTGTCGAGGTAATCTCGACAACTACAAAATCACACTATCAACCTGCTGTCAGATACAGCTCTCGTGTGCACCAAATCGGTCCCCTTAATCCCCATCGATGCAGCATTATTTACAATCGCTACTTGCTGTATTTCAGCTGCCCAAATTACGAGGGCACTTCGCCTATCTCTGACCTACCAAGGAGTTCTGTCATCCTTCATGACACTCCATGATACCATAACTACTTATAGAGGAAAATGGTGGCCGTCCAGGGTTCATGATGAGTAGAAGTTAAAAAGCTGGAGGCGATACTCTAACTCCGATCATCTTCCTTGCTTGCGCTTGTTATCTTGCTTGCAACCGCGCTCACATTCAGTAATAACATAGGGCAGGAATTCAAAGCTCATCTCTTCGTAATAAAATGAGGGTCCCATCCTATCATGGCTACGTTTCATTGGGACAAAAGTGAATTAATTATTTTCTTTCGTCTTAGATTTTTGTTAGGAAATTAATAAGAAGAATAAATTATTGAGCAGGAGACATAGGATCATTAGAGGCTCAAATAGGACAATAAAATAGAGACTCGCGCTACAGGTTGCCCATACTACTACAGGACTTACCGGCCTCGCCCCTTGTTGCCGAAGAACCAGCTCGACCTCGGGCTCGAGGGACTGGAATCTCTAGAGAGCAGAGTTGGTTTTCAAGACGCGTAAAGATTTAGTACACTTAGGTGCAAAATTTTGTCTCTCACGAACGCGCGAGAGTAGCGCAATTGCGCTATTTTGTTTTCTAGTCGTATAATAACGCTAATTTTGATTAGATTCCTCAATAGCACACTGCCTTCATTCCGACGACGCCGCGTAAACGGAGATGTGCGCTCAAATTTCAATACTCTGCCGGCCCCTTGAAGACGCGCTCTGCTTACGAGTACGAATGCACGTGTGGGAAATTAATGAAGCCCCGTCGATGCTTCAATAGTTTGCACCACAGGGGCACCCACCTAGCGACGAACATGGCAATTAGATGTACGCGGAGCTGCGCCAGACTCTAGACAGAGAACTCGACGCGCCGATATCGTGTCCCACTGCGGAAAATTGAGCCACACAGGGAAAATTGGGATAAATGTTGCCTGAGTTTTTTTTCCATTACTCTCATTTTACTCCCCAACATTGGTTAGGACCTTGAGACCCGTGGGGCGGGGCCGTGGGGGACCTGGGATTGACCAGCGCTATGTGTCGAGTTCCAACATACGAGTACATTTGCTAAAGACGTGAACTGTACGTATACCTAGCGCACTTGAGTTCAGTTGGATAACAACATTTCGTTCGGTATGTTCATTTGAATATAGAAGTACATTATTGAGGAAATACATTCTTAAGGATGTACTTTATTCATTACTCATAGAAAATTGCGGGTGTAAATTAATCCAGCACTGTAAAATATAGAGCCTGACGCTATGAAGGACTTCCATAAAATCAACAGCTAAAATTTTGTAACACTATACTCAATGATATTTCAAAGCTTACACCACAGTGAATAAAAACTTATAGGAGAAAAATTATCAAGACTGATCATTGAAGTGGAAGCCTTCCTTGAAACTATCAGTGAGTGGCATATTTGGGCAATACATTTTGTGTATTTTTTTGGAGCGCGTGCTTGGAGCGGCGTTGACTCAGTTTGATGTGTCGCACGTGCGGCCACGCTCGTGCATAGGTCCTACGTGTCCATGTAGCAGACGGCCGAGGCTCGAGCGTTTGAACCACCAAAAAATGATTGTTTTCGCCTGGCCCGCCGCTCCAAAGGCCAAATTGCGAAAGTTTTGACATTCAGTGGTCCAAATTTTCTTAAGGAAGTTCCATAAAGGTTCCATGATTTAGAGTTTCCCTGAGGGCCGCAGCGCGCTCGACTGTGGTGCTGCGAGTTGCAGTCGGGCACATGAATGTGGCTGCAGCCGTGGCTCAATGTGGCTACCGCTGTGGCTGAATGTGGCGCAGTGGCCTGAATGTGGCTGAATTGCTGAATGAGCGCCTCAGTGTGGATGGCGCGTGTGACGTAACATCTCGCTAGCTCATTTCCGGCGGGCATTGCGTTGTTCTCCTCTGAAAATACCAAATGATATTCTCCACGCAACACAATTACAAAAAACCATCTTGAGCGTTAGTTTTATTGCTCAAAGGAAAACTGACCGACGCCATGACTGAAGACGCCGCCCTCACGGAACGCTGTCCATCCCTCAGAGCAGCTCTGGGTCCCTGCACTGCTGCGTGAGGGAACACCACGGGCAGCTGTGACGTCAGCTGTGAGCAGGCGGCCTAATGATAGATCGGCTGAGACAGGAGGATCGGCTGAGACAGGAGGATCGGCTGAGACAGGAGGATCAGTTCAGATAGATGATCAGATCAGACAGAGGATCAGATCAGACAGAGGATCAGATCAGA
>VOMN01094681.1:0-13017 GCA_014899125.1 Orchestia grillus
CAGGCCACGGAGAACTGACGCAGTGTTTCTCAACCAGGCCTCCGCGGAACAAAAAAGTTTTTAAGGATAACACCCTTGAACCTTAAATTCAAGGCCTCTAAGGGCTCCGCAATAACAAGCCTGATAAGCTGGCGCACTTTGGAGTTTTTCTTTAATTTCGTAAACGTAATATTACAAAATACGCATTGGATATTCTTGGTGATTGTAATACTGCAATATAGACATCACCATATCTACCCTATTTCGTTCGCAAACGCAAGGATCAAAAGGTTGAGCAGCGCTGCCCTAGTGTGTGACCTAGCCGTATGTACCTGAAGTCTGAGTGGCTACACTCGTACATGCGTTTGTGAGTGTGTGCGTGTGCGTTTACGTGTGCGGTTTGCGCCTGCAATGCCCTCTGTTTCATACATGCACAAACATCGGACAAATTCGTATAAGTTTAAGTTAACGTAACTTTGCTAGTCTTGTACATTTAGAGACTTCCTAGGCTCTAGGTTCGGGCCTAAAACTCTTGAGCCCATTAACGATCGTTGACTTAGTAGCTCTGCTTGAGCTCTGCATGTTTCCACCTGAATATTCGTTTTGTTTGTCGTGGTATTTTACGTATAAACTATCAAATTTCCGTTCAGTGAGATTCGTTCTATAGATGACCCGAATTTCAGACACCTAGCTTTCTGATGTTTAGGTTTAACTAAACCACACGCGTAACTTGTTGGGTCACTACTTTATAGTCCCGTTTGAACCCCTGATGATTCTTATTCATTTCATAACAAATGTCCGAGGCGGAAGAAAGTAATTCATACACTTTAGTCTCAGTGACCCGTAACCATGATACGATGGAAAGCCTTTATTTAATTACTGAGAGATGAGTTTTAAGTCTCAGCTCGATGTTATAGCTAATGCGTGTGCACGGTTACAAGCATGCGAGCCTGCAACCAACCGAATTGATCATGGTTTTCGTATTACGTAGATAGATAGATAAATAAATAGATGTATAGATAAATAATATTCCAAAGCACCTTCCATGTCCGCCCGCTCTCCCTGCACGAGACGATCTCGCCCTCCATGGCCAGACCAGCCAACCCACCACCGCCTCCACGTGTGGCGTTGCCTCGAATGTCACCGTAAACACAAGTCCCTATGCTATTATTTTTGATCGTCGCGCATCAATATTCATCATTCCTATTTGCTCTCAGTCTCACCGCAAAATTCTCCACGCAGCGTTTTGTTTCGTTTTGTATTCCTTTGTTTCGTGTCTAAGTATTTCTTGGGTGAGAGTCCGCGGCTGAGGTAGCTAGTCAGAAATATATTAGATTTAAGTTTTGGATATTGTTTTTTCGTTTGTACTTGTTGTATCATGAGGCTTCATTTCATTGTAAAATAATTCAAAATATGATGTGATGAGAGTGAGAGATCCCCTCTTCATCTTTGGACGTCATCTGTGAATTTATCGAAAATCTGAGAAAAATTGTCTATTTTTATGATTTTTCGTTCTGTTCTGCGTAAAAAAACCTACCTGTACTTCCCGTGGGTGCTGGTCAGTTGCAAATCTGACGCCTGTATTGCACAAAGACTTGCACAAGAGACAAATTCGTGTGTGCACCAGTCAAAATGCACGTCGAGATTCAAGATTGGCGCCGAAATCGAGATCCAACTCAGAACTCGGTGACGATCACGGCACGCCGACTGACTGGCGTGACATCTTTAATTAACGAAGTTTTCACCATGGCGCCTTAAGGTGACGGCACTGAATTTAACTTGGATGTATGTTGCTAAAGTTAGATGGAAGTGACGATAATGCCTCGTTTGATAAGCCTTTGTTCTTGATTCAGAGAGAGCTAGAACTGCCCTTGTAGAGCGCATTTCTCCAAGCTGGCGGTGTTCCAGGATCTAGTCGACGAGTGTCGTATGTTTACTTTAATGTGTCGAACTTTTTTGTGTCTCATGTGCGCTGCTGAACCTAAAGTGCCTGCACAATATGTCCTATGTTAGTAATATATATCTATGACGACCATAAACACGGCATGTCTTACTATTTGTGCCTTTGTTATCGCATGGAAATAGCGGGAAAACCTCTGAGAACTCAGCAGCTTCGTCATTCCATCTCATTAAATAACCTTGTTTTATTGTCCTGTGAAAGTTGGTATCACGCACCAGTGAAGAATTACTTACTTTATTCCTATATGAATAAAGAATATGATATGATCAGCATTCTAATCGTAGTTGAAGTTGACATTAGTATACAATCAAGTTCACTTAGAATAAACTATACTGCTGTGCGCTACGTCGAGTATGCACCAAAATACAGTAGGTGAAATACAGAAATACACTTCAGAGTGGCTCCGTAGTAAGAAGGTCAGGGTTTTAGACTAGCCTTCTTAATTGCCAAATCTTAATCCACTAGAAAATGTTTGGAAACAGTGGAAGATTCAAGTTGAAATGAGGAAACCATGAAATCTGGCTGAACTGGAACAATTCTGCATTGAAAAATACCTCTGGACTTCTGCGAAACCTAATCTCTTCACACAAGCATCGCTTGCAAGCGGTTGTAGCTAAGGAAGACTATGCGACCAAGTATTAATATAGAAGAATGTTGTGTTACAAATACTTATTTGCCACCCTGCTGGATGTTTGTAGCTGCCTTGACCGTAAGTGTCTCGGCGTAACGGTTTTTCTTTTGGACGTTGATAGTAATGCCTGCTTTTCTTCGTTGATGAATATTTATATTTTTCATACAAGGTCTCTAAAGCGGAAATATTACTTATTATTCAGGTAAACATATATTTTTTTCGAGCGTGGTTCACATGCACTGGAGGAACGTGTCATTTTTCCTCCATATATGTAGCATTTGTTTTATCAACGATTTAGTTTTTTCCAAAAATTTTCAAAGTGCTCACGTATTTTAAATACTATGAGCAGAAAAATGTGATCGCAGATGAGGTCAAACGTAATAACAGTAAGTTACATATCCAGGACTACCTGTTGATACCTAATATTTATACTCATAAAAGGTTATTTTTGTCTCTGGATTTTGAATGAGCCCCTGTTTGGTCATATCTAAATCGTGAACGCAAAAGTTAAAAAAAATCACTCATACATTACATGCCTGTGAGTTCAGACGGAAATTTAATAAAATAGCTTTATGAGGCGTGACGATGTTGAAGTTGAAGGCGTAATCGAATGTCCAGTGTTCGAAAACCGTTATCATATTTTTAAATTTGTTACGTTATTAATTAGTTTTGTTTGAAGTCTAGTAGATGTGTAAAAATAATTTTAACGCGAGTGTGGTAAACTGAGGTGCTAACAACGAAAGTCGTCCGAACTTTAAACGTAATTACGTTGATGTAAACTACACTCCTTCTAACTAGCGAAGCTAAAATCTATTTATTCAATCGGGAAGGTTGTTTAAACAGCAACGTTTTCAAACTGATAAGAAAATCTCAGTATTCAGCAAAATATGTAATTTTGATCTGCCATTTGTGATGAGTTTGAATTTCACTAGTGTTATGAATATATAAATTGAAAATATATATTTTACAGATGTAATAATGAACAAGTTTTACTGTTTTTAGTCCTTTAAAATCAGCTTGAATTATATTTTCTTTGACTTTTATCATGCTTAGTCGAAGTTTAGCACTTCGTTGTGTCATGTGTCGTATAGTCTTTGCTGTACTGTCATGCCAAATTCTTTTTTCCGACTTTCTGTGGCCCAATGATGCATGCTACTGCTAATCGTTTGGAAATATAAGAAAAATGAAAAATAATAGAAATGAAAATATAGAGAAATCTTTGCTTAAATAATATACTGCTGAGAGTCTTTTCCATCTCCTTTTGCAGATCTCTGTCCAGTAATAAGAAAAAAAGGAATAACAATAAGGGCTTAAGGTGCATGGACCAGTGGTATCCGGAGACCTCATAAAACAGACGGAAGAAGAAGAAGAAGAAGACTTTCTGTAGCAGCGAACGATAACTTGTGGAGTATCCGTGCCATCCGGTTTCCCGGACTGCCTGCCGGTATTGTTTAATTTATATATGTAAACATTTAAGCTGTCTAAAAAGTATTGAATGAGCTTGGGCAAGCATTTTCAATATGGCTGTATTTAAACTGAGTGTAGTAGACCTAACTGTAAGGCCCAGTTTTTGTCACACTAGTGGCGTAAAACACATTCTATCAAAGGCAGTTCCAGCTGTTACAGTTTCTGTACGAGGTGCTGCAAGAGTAAATACAAAAAAATTACTATTTCATCCTAATGCGTTTATTGGATTCAAGGTAGAGCCAAGAGAGCTCCACGAGCGGGAGTATGTGTCTCATCCACTCATTTATAAAGGTAAGGTTTAATCATTACGGGCTGAATTTTTTTAAGTAGCAAAATCTAACCGGTATGCAAACAATGTTAACTTTATTTTGCAATGTTAGTAGTGATTGTATAGCTTTAATGCGGATTTCCAGACCTAAAAGTGTTAAATAATTACAAAAGAATTATGGTTGTTGGGAGTAATCCATTCTTAGAAGTTTGAAGAAGCTGAAGATGCCATAACTAAAATGACATGGTCTATCACTTGAAGAGTAAGTGCCAACATCAGCTGGGACCATATTTTTTGTTTAGAATAGTATATATTTAAGTAAGGTAAGTTTTTCATAGTGTTTTCTAAATTTAACCTATGAAAATGCTTGCCAAAATTTAATTAGAGTTCTACATGGTTTTATTTTTGAGCTAACTAATAAGGCAAAATTTCTTACTAATGACCAAAGGATCATAGTTGAAATATAGAGTATATATATTGAACTTTTGTAACCTAAATTCTATTATTGCCTTCTATTTTTATTTATATTGCTGAAATTTAAATTTATTTCAAGAGTTATTTGTAGAACTGCACATTAATAAATAAAAGTTGTCTTTGAAAATTGAGAGTTATCAATACATATGAATAATCAAGAAAATCATTTTTCTTGAGTTGAATGTTCATTAAAAATTTAAAGCCAAAGATGAGGGCACAAAGTGAAAACATTTCTTCTTTGTTTACATGATTATTTATATTGTATGAACTTTACCACTTGCACTATAAAAGCTTAAAATAATCTAGAAGTCAAAAAATTAAACATTTTGGAGACCAGCTCCATCTTCAGTGTGTCATTTGTAAAAAAATAATAACAGAACAATTCTAAATACAAAATCCTATATTGCTGAAAAGTTGCTATGTATTCAGGTTAAAACTTGCAATGAAAATGAACCATTGATGTTATTTTTTAAATGGGTTTATCTTTTGCAATGTATAAGAATTCTAAAATTTTCAAATCTAAGTCATTAGCATAATTTTATAGTTTGTATAGTCATAAGTTCAAGATTATTGCAATAAGAACACTATTGCACCGCACTTTTAATGTTTCCTCTAGTTCTAAGGACTTGTACATCAAATTCTTTGTTTGCAAACTTTTTTTTCAAATAATGGGTTTCCCTCTGTTCTGGTCAATACTCATATTAAATGGTTTTTAGTCAAGAAATATGACAGTTCCAGTGATTTCATCATAGCATTGCAATGTGTGTATTGTATTTTTCCGTACTTTGGGTATTTGTCTGATAAACTAGTGCAAGACATGGAAGCTCTCTTTAAGTGCCATTTCCCTACAGGGCAGCTGTGCCTCATGTTAGTTAATTTTTGTAAAATTGGTTCTTTCTTCCATTACAAAGACAGGCTTCCTAAGCAAATGAGGGCATCCATTGTTTATAAGTTCAGTTGTGTGCAGTGTGCATCTGGCTATGTTGGTATAATGACATTGCCATTCAACATTAGGATTGCCCTGGATTGAGGAGTCAGTTTTTGTTCTGGAAGGCCCCTTGCTCAGCCTAGTCATTCATCTGACCTACTTCATAGTAAGCAGTGCTCTGCTCCCGTTACAGAAGACAATTTTGAAATTTTATGTATTGCCACTAATGACTTAGATTTGAAAAATTTTAGAACCCTTATACATAGCAAAGGATAAACCACTTTAAAAAATAATATCAATGATTCATTTCCATTGCAAGTTTTTATCTGAATACATAGCAATTTTTCAGCAATATAAGATTTTGTATTTTGAATTCTTCTGTTATTAGTTTTTTCAGAAATGACTTACTGAAGCTGGTCTCAGAAATGTTTTATTTTTTGACTTCTTGATTATTTTAGATTTTTATAATGCATGTGGTAAAGTTTATACAATGTAAATAAATATGTAGAAAAGATAAAATGTTTTTACTTTGTGCCCTCATCTTCAGCCTTCAAATTTTTACTGTACCTATGATTATGGCTAAAAATTTCAGATACATCTTTTGGTAACTGAAATTTATGATCTAATTTTAAAGGATCAAATTTACACTTAAATCTATAATTTTCATTTTGGGAATACAAATATGTATATATTTTTGCATTATGAAACAGTAATGAAGAAATTAATTGGGTTAGATTAGAAAAGGATCTTTTACATGTAAATATAAGACTGTGATTGCAGTACATAAAACTTGCTATAAAATCATCATTATCTTTAATTATTTAAATTTGTGCCATGTTTCATAGTCATATATGTAGTAAATTGATACATAACGAAAAAATTTACATCCAATATGTTTCTGCAATGGCAGTTCTAATGTAAAAATTAACTAAACCATTGATAAAAAAAAAGAAAAATAGTTTATTCCATTGTTGGTCACATGCAGAGTATATACCTTTTGGTTTTTCAGTTAGTAAAATTACAGCCTTAACATTAAAACATTTATCATAATTATGTATCATTTTTTGAATTGTCTCATTATTTAAAAATTTGTCTAAAAATTTCATGTTATTCATATATTTAATAGGAAATAGTTGAATGAATCTAAAGGCATTTTCTTTGCTGATGAAATTTCATTTTGAAATCTAAAATGTTTGTTAGGATTTGTCATCTTACAATTGTATGTAATACAGTCACACTAGGCTACCTGGGACACCCAGGGTAACTCGAGGCCAATGGCCCACACTGAGTACTGGAGACTGTAGGGCCTCAATGTAGTGTATAAAACTTTTAAAATTTGAACTTTAGATAATAAATTTCAACATTTTTACAGTATATTTGGTTTAGTGACATTAAATTTGACTCACTGACAGGGTTGTGTAGTTAGAAGATGTAAGGTATGACTCCTAGGATTGTTGCTATTCTTTGTGGACTAAAGTTGAATGAAAACATCAAGGGGAAATTAATTTTGCTTTACAGGATTTACTTATAGACTTCAAAGGGTTGATAATAATAATTACTCAAAGAAGAGCCCATCAGTGTTTGCATGTGTAGCAGGTAAAAAAATAAATACACAAAGTGTGTTGAAAAATAATTTAGTGTTATTTGAAAGTGGGAGTTGGATAAAAAAATATCAGACTCCAACTCCTAGCATTCTTACTAATCTGACTGCATACTTTCAAAGCCTTGGACCCCCTTCAACTTTGATTCTGCAACCCAGTTCACTGAAACATTTGAAAAAATTTATGGAAAAAGCTATGACTTTCAGTTTTTTAAACTTGGTTTTGTTTAGGTCTAGGGAGAAAAATGTGAAAAATTCAAAACCATAGAACTTTTATATTCTGTCTAGATAGAAGGCGGCTGTAGAATGCCATGATCAGATATTATCTACCTTTGATATAAAACTGTCAGTCATTTTTGCAAGCCATGGTAATGAGGGACACCTTGTCAGAATAGCTTTGACACTCAATACTCCATGGTCACTAAGAATTTTTGTGTATTATTATTCCAAGTGATTAGTATTTACAGGTATTTGTGCAACACAAGCTCTGCATTTTGATTAGGAGTGAATAAGTGTAGTATAAATTTTGCTGCAGTGTCTCATTTGCAATTCTTTGGCACTGAATCCTGCAAAAAATGACAGTTCAGCAAGTTCATCAGTAGCATGGCTTTGATTTTTTTCTCTTCAACACTGTTAGGTCACCTCAGCCATGGATAGGCTTTTGAGACTTCTCTTCCATGCCCACTTTATTTTACTTTCTATTTTCACAAATTCTCTACCATCTTCTTTGTGAGAACATACCACATGCATAGATCCCTCATTCTCTACAGTCCACATCAAATAACCTATTGTTTTTGCTCTCATTAGATCACATTTCATGTAGATAAAAAACTGCAAACTTAATAGTTATTTATTCTAATTATCTCAGACTGTTATACTCTTTCTTTTGGCATTTGACTTAACCTCATGAGATCATTTTGATCAGCTCAAACTTACAACTGAGAGGATAATTTATTTGTTCATTTTTTCCATTTTCTTGAAGATGTTGATCCTGCTCCTCGGTTCATGGATTGCCGTGTGCAAGCCATCCTGAAAAGTTTGGCTGGCTGTGACATGAAAAAGGTCTTCAGAACCCGTATTGTATCTGACATTGCACCACCTGAAGTTGTTTTCCTCACAAATGAGCAACTTGGAAAGGTAAAAATAATGTGTTACTGTTGCATATTTTGAATATTTTATGGAGGAAAACCGTCTGTTTTGTGTTATGATTTTTATCTTTTGAAATGATTACAAGGATTGCAACACAATGTTATTGTGTGTCTTAACTTTATAAATCTCTAAACTTCTTGTATAAATCTGCACCAGATAATATGTTACTGCTTTTTTTCTGAAGTGAAGGATTCAATAATATTTTGCTGTTTGGTCTGTAAATTAAGACTATAAGGGCTTTCTAAAGAGAAAAACACTAGGGATTGAAATGGTAATTTAGTTTTTGTATGTATTAAATTTATGATTGAGGATTTTTCAACTGTTGTTTAACTGAGAGTTACCATTAGAAAAAGAAAATGAAGTAGAAAGGACTACTAAAGGATTAATGACTGCTAATGGATAATTTTGCAGTTGTCTGAAATTATTGCCCAAAAATTTTTTTGAAATCCAAACACATTCTAGAAGTTTATATAGTTTCCAAAATCAGTGAGATTCTTCAATATTGCGCTTGGCAAACCTAGATAAAGCTGTGAAATTATTTTTTTCTATGTGTCTATGTTTTTATTTACACTTGAAAAGGCAGTCATCTTTTGAAAAATGGCTAAGTCTGTGTATGGAAATATACTGAAAAATAAAATAAAAATGTAAATTGATATCATAGGTACTATTTCAGTGTTGGTAATATTGTATGACCTTGTTTAATATTAACTGATGATTACATGCATCTTGTGGTGCACTCCATTATGACTCATTTTCATACTACAAACAATATTCAAAAGTCATAATTTAAAAAAATGAAGTATAAACTAAATTACCATTGGAAAATACACAAGTTACTTGCCAGAGGTCAGAAAGTTGAGTCAGTAGCCCTGCTTCTGCGCTCAAACCATGTTTATCATGTGTCTCCATATGTGTAGTATGCAGTATTCATTTGGCACTTAGATATTTTGTGTTCACATTGTTGAACTAATCTGCACAGTGTATTCTATTAACATCTTGCATAGTGAGACTGTACTTAAAGTGTAAACTATAATTTTTGGGTATTATGAAGCATCCTCTATCTTTGTGGTAATGTTAGTGTGTCAGTAAGAAGATATTTAAACTCGTCACTACATCAATTAACCTTCAGTCTACTCTTTTCAGTCTACTAAATTTCTTTATTACTTTATGTTCTGCCAACTTCAGGCCAAAGAGCATTCAGATGCCAAGGCAGCCAAATTACTCAAGATGCCTCCTGTTATGAAAGCTCGAAGCCAGGAGGCTCCGGTCATCAGTTACGATCCTGCCTTGTCTGGACTGATGCCAAACTTCAGGACCGTCTTCACTGACATTTCACTTGGTGTTCCAGATCATGTGAGTGAATGTGCCAATTGTGTGCTGGTTGAACCTTCCAGTTCCAGAGTTTGCCAACCTGAAACTCTTGTAATCTTGTGTAATTATTCTGCTAAACCTAACCCAACTTGAAACTCTTGTAATCTTGCATAATTGTTCTGCTAAAGAAGCCATAACAATCTACTGGTTGATGGGTATGAAATTATCAAAATGGTGAGAAATGAAGGGGTTTTAGGGTGTTTATTTAAGGACTACCTGAAACCTGAAATTTTCTGAAGTGCACTAAGCCTCAGGTCCAAAAGTTGATCAGCCTTTAGTCCTATTGTTATTATTTAGAAATTTATTTGGGAGGTTAGACTTGTGATAAATTTCATGACTAAGTAGTGGTTCAGAAATTTCTTCTTCTTAAATGCTAGTAGGGTTTTTCACATTTGTTTTTATCATAGTTCTGTAATGTTTCATCATAAATCCTGTAGATTTGAGACTATGCAAGTATTGGAAGCATTCAGACTCCACGATACCTGAATATAGAGATTGCATTCCTCCTGAAGCTTTTCTGACATTTCATCAGGGTTCAGACTTGTTTAGCTCTGCAGTTGGCTGGAGTTACCTTAGTACTACTATGTAATTTGCTTTTATATAATACACACTAGTAAACATGCCCACCAAAAATTGCGGGACAAATGATAGTCAATTTCTTAAGATGCCCTCTTTTTTATGGTAACTCTGACCTGAAATAATGTTTTCAGTATCACTGATACCAACTGCCTTCTCAGACAGCCTTGCTGATTCAGAATACAGACCAGGGAGTTTTCTCCTATCTAAATTCTTAAGAGTGTGATGGCGAGACAGACAGGTGGACCAACCAAGCAAGCAACACTGGGCTATTATTATGTAGTGGGATTGTATCACAGCTCCTATGTAATCTGTAGAGGGCCTATTTGGTATTATCTTTACTATGTGTATTAGAAATAGAAACATGTAAAAAATTAATAAAAAGATAATATTTTCATCTTTGAGAGAAAAATTGTTTCACTCTGTCTTGTACAGAATAAGTACTTGAAGGTTGTGTGTATGAACTGTAAAATATTACTGTGTTGACTAGTGCCCACTGAAGGGTTAAGAATCCCAAATTGTTATAGTCACATCCAAAATTAGGTAACAAAAAATGAAACTAGGATATTTCTGTAATTGGGGTCATTCTGACCAGGGTTGTGAAGTTGGAAGGTATAAGGTCTAACTCCCAGGATTCCAAAAATTCTGAATTCTGTTCATCTCCTAGAATTGCAAAACATCCAACTCAGATTCCTTACTATTTCTTTGACCATATGTAGACTACATATTCCTTTAGCTGAAGCGTCATTAATATTTTCATAAAAAACCAAATAAATGAGCTGATTTATAGGAAACCTAATTTTAAGAATAAAAAGAAGTACCAATGTGATCACCAACATTAAAATCACTAAAACCTGGATATTTCCAGTTTTCAGTGTCTGCAAAAAACAGTTTTTGAATGAAACTCTACTAAAAATGATAGTAAAAATACTGTCGGTGCAATAGTTGACTTAAGTATTTTAGAATCTTGGTGTAATTCCAAAATACGCCATGAGATCATTGAGTTTGGTCCTCCATTGAAATAAGTCACTGTGCAATAAATTCGTTTTTATAGGGTTGGAAGTTACAGGGATCATGGTGTTCAAATTTTAATTGTGTATGTTTTATAATGCTGTCCTTATTTTGACATTTTATTCAAAAATTGCTCATTTTTTCAGACATAAGATGGATTTCTTAAAGGAAATATTTGTGTTTTAGCGATTTTATTGTTTGTGATCATATTGGTACTTTTTTTTAGCCCTAGAGCTATTAAATTTATGAATAAATTAATTATTTATGAGCATAGATTACTAGCTGTTGTGAATTGCAGCTTTCCTAATTTCTTTTTGCAATACTTTGGTTATTGATAAAAATGGTTTGAATAAGTAGGGAATAAAATTAACTAAAATGAAAAGAATCCATAAGTTAATTTTAAATATAATTTCACATGATTAACTTGCATTACTTTTACTGAGTTTTGATGCAGGGAGTCCTCATTATACTGCAATTCTTTATTCTTTCTTATGCAACTATTTTCATGTATTTTCACATCTGTAGGGGTGCCTTTTGACACGCTGGAATGACGCATGTTCCAACATGTGGAAAGGCACCTCTAAATACATGAAAATATATCAAAATAGTCACATAAGAAATGATAAAGAATTACCTTATAACAAGAACCCCCTGTAGTATGAATTACATCATTATCTATTTCATCTATCTTGTGGGATGTTTCTTTGTGGATTAAAGTTGAATAAACACATCAAGGTGAAATTAATTTTAATTCACAATGACTTATCAAAGACATCAAAAGATTGATGGTAATAATTAGTCACAAAAAAGCCACGAGTTTTTGCTTGTTAAGCATGTAAAAATAAACAAAGCATCAGAGCTGGGCAGCGCTACTTTGAAATGTAGCGGCCGCTANGCGGCCGCTACATTTCAAAGTAGCGCTGCCCACCTCTGCAAAGCATGTTAATAAGTATTTTAATTGAACTTTGGGAATTAGATAAAAACTCCAAATCTGATTCCGACTCTTAGCAATTGTACGAGTTGGACTGTGACCTTGATTCTGACCAGGCTGCACATGTTGGTTCAACTGAGCAGATACAGGCAAGGCTGGATACGGTTATTGTTGAGCCACTCTCAGTATTCATAGGATAGGCAATAGGATTGTTAGGTTTGTCTACTGTATGCTATCAGAACTGGCGTCCTGAGGAGGCCACTGTTGGGTTACTTCAGCTTTAGCTAGGACTCCAGGACCTCTCTCTCTTGTGCTCACTTTGCTTCTTTCTATTTTCATACCTTCTGCAATGGTTCTCTATCTTTTCTACCCTTTCCTTCATAACTTTGTTTTTTTTTTGTGCATGAGATCTTGTGTGGGAAAAAATCTGTGCATAGAGTCCATGCTAAATGGTCCTTTCTTTTGGCTCCCTGGATCACATTTCATATGGATAGGGAGCTGTAAACTAACTAATAATCTAATCTAATATTTTGTTTGAGAAGTCCTTTGAGTTTCACGCTCATGAGTTAATTCGTTCTGTTTTGATTCTTTACTTATTTTCATTGTAAATATAAAATGGTTTTTGTATATGGTTCCCCTCAGGAGGCATAGGATAGGCCATAGGCAATAGAG